>JBAKBP010012060.1:0-69378 GCA_037953745.1 Lithodes maja | reverse complement strand
CTGCCACTAACGTGGCAGGACTAGGAAGTTAGTAGGGGACATATGGGTTAGTAACTGAGGGGAGGATAAAGTTATTAATTTACAAACGCAGTCAGTCGCGGGTTTGATGCGAGATATTTGTCTAGGCGGAATTTAAATGAATCAACGGTGCTGCAGTCTATAACGTTTCGGGGAAGCCCATTCCACAAGTTGACAACTCGATTGAAGAAGAAATTCTTAGATTCGTGCGAGTTAAAAGATTTACCAATAATTTTGCAACCGTTTCCCCGTGTGTAATTAGATTGGTCGATAGTGAAGTACTTACTACAGTTCATATTGTCGATGCCTTTGATGATTTTGAACACTTGAATTAAGTCGCCTCTTAATCTGCGCTGGGTTAAAGGAAATAGATTTAATTCTCTAAGACGCTCTTCGTATGGTTTGTTCTTTAGGCTAGGTATCATTTTGGTAACTCTACGTTGAACTCGTTCTAGCTTGTTTATATCTTTTTGGTAATAAGGGCACCAGGATTGAACGCAGTATTCCAGAAGAGGGCGGACTAAGGAATTGTAAAGGGTTAGGATAACTTCTTTGGATTTATGCTCAAATGACCTGCCTATAAAGCCAATTATTTTGTTTGCCTTCTTAACAACTTCTGAACATTGTTGACTCGGTTTTAGGTTACTCGATATTGTTACTCCCAGATCAGTTTCTCTGTTTACATTCTTAAGCTGAGTGCCATTCATCGAATAGTTTGCTTTCTCATTTAGGTATCCGACATGTAGTACTTTACATTTATCCGCATTGAAACTCATTTGCCAAATTTGGGCCCAACATGACAATTTATCTAGATTGTGTTGCATATCGTCAACTTGTTCTTTTGAGAGTACGCTATTTGCAATTTTTGTATCGTCAGCAAATTTTGAGATTGTGCAGGTGAGACCCTCATCTATGTCGTTGATGTAAATTAGAAAGAGAATTGGTCCTAGTACCGATCCCTGGGGTACCCCGCTACTTACATTGGTCCATTTAGATGCCTTACCGTTTATGACTACTCTTTGCTTTCTGTTGTTGAGCCAATTTTCTATCCATTTCAACACACCGTCTTGTATTCCATGCGCTTTTAGTTTTAGCAGTAAACGTTTGTGGGGAACTTTGTCAAAGGCCTTTTGAAAATCAAGGTATATAATATCTACAGCTTTACTCTCATCGTAGAGGTTGAGGATATCGTGGAAGAAGTCTAAGAGGTTTGTTAAACAGGAACGTTTTTTACGAAAGCCGTGTTGAGTATCTTTAAGTATGTTATTTTCCTCTAAGTGATTTACGAGTCTGTCTCGTATGACCGTTTCTAGCATTTTACATACAACTGAGGTTAAGCTAATTGGACGATAGTTACTGGGTAGGGATTTGCTGCCTTTTTTGAATATCGGTGTTACGTTGGCTAGCTTCCACTGATCAGGCATAGTTCCAGACTGCAAGGATTTATTGAATAGTAATGTCAGTGGTTTGGAGAGCTCATTCTTAGCTTCCTTTAGAACTCTAGGCGAGATTGTATCAGGTCCTGGCGTTTTATTTACTTTGAGTTTATCTAAACAATTCAATACTTCTCTCTCTGTAACGGTGATATTGCTTAGAACATCTGAATTATCAATCTGAATCGGCGATGGTGTAGGGATATCACTGAGATCTTCGGTTGTAAAAACTGATGCAAAGAAGGTATTGAGGGCATTACTCATTTGTACTTCGTCTTTGGTGTATTCTCCTTTTTCATCGACTAACGGTCCAACAGTTGAAGTAACTACTTTTTTCTTTCTGATATAACTATAGAATTCTTTCGGGTTTGTTTTACTTTGATTCGCAATATGTAACTCTAAGGTCTTTTTACTTTGCTTAATTAACTTTTTGGCTTTGCGTCGTAGCTCTACAAATTTCACCCGTTCTTCGTCATTTTGTGAGGATTTTAATCTATCATTAGCAAATTTTTTAGCAAGCAGGCAGTTTGAAATATCTTTATTCCACCATTTGGGCTTATTATTATGGCCTGGACGCCGTATTTTCGATGGTATGCAGTCTTGCACTGCTTTTAGGTAAGTGGTTTCGAATAACTTCCAAGATGTATTTATGTCGTTATTGTTAATTAAAAAGCTCCAGTCAGTTTCTTTAAACATAGCTCTAAGTTTATGGAAGTTTGCTTTCTTGAAATTAGGGACTTTTTCGATGCTACTATTTGGTTCGTTACTAGTAAACTTTAAAGTGAAAGTTATCGTACGATGGTCGCTGTTACTGAATTCATCACCAACATTCAAATTCTCTATCAATTCTTCTTTTGTTGCAAGTACAATGTCAAGAACGTTATTACCACGGGTCGGCGTTCGAACAAATTGATAAAGCGAACTCTCTTGCAAGTTCGTATACAAGTCATGTCCGGAGTGTGAAGTAAGAGTATCGCCCCACTTGGTCACAGGTAAATTAAAGTCGCCAAAAATTACGGTATCTTGTGAGTTACTTACATCTGCAATTTGTTCGTAAATTTCTCGGTCAGTTTGCACTGATTGAGCTGGAGGTCTGTATATTAACGCAAGTATTATTTTTGTACCTTTATTATTCTTTATTAGCACAAAAGATGTGTCGACGTTCACAATTTGAGGTTTTGACACGAGGGTCGGGTTAAGACTTTCTTTGATATAAAATAAAACGCCACCTCCATTTTTATTTATTCGGCTGTTCTCAAACATTACATAACCGGGAAGTGAATACTCTGCTAAAAAGTCTCTATCTTCTGTATTGAGCCAAGATTCTGTTATGCCAATCACATCATAATTTTCTGTAAACACTAGTTCCTCTAAATCTGAAAATTTATTGCGTATGCTACGAGCGTTTGCATAGAAAACCTTTAAAGTTGCGGTTTTAGAACTCGCATTACGTTCTTTCATCGAATTATTGGTTCTGGTCGGATCTACATTTACATTCATGGCTGTCCTCGGTCCTCGGTCGTTATCCCTGACGGTTTTGAATTTGGGTCGTGTTGGTGGAGATTTATCCAAATTCGCGGTTCTTGACGGATTAGTATTTAATTCCTTTGTAGGTTGCCGTCCTCGCTGTCTTCGGTCCTCCTTCCTGGTTGTCCTGTGCTGAGTCGATTTCTTCTCCGAAAATCCTTCACCGCATCGTTGAGAAGACGCCCAAAACGTGCTGCTCCCACCTGGTTCAGATGAACTCCATCGTCCGAAAACAAATAGTCATCGTAGTAGAAATTGTCCCAGGTGTCGACGAATCCCACGTTCTCCTTCCTGCAGAGGTTTGCTAGACAACGATTTGTGCTGGTGGCTATGTTGTAAAATCGGCTCTCTACACCGAGCCGGGGGACGATTCCTGAGACGATGATCCTTGATGACTTCTCCCTAAACGACTTGATCAGCTGCTGGTACTTTAAAAGCAAATCTTCCGACCGGGTTCGCTGCACATCGTTGGATCCAACGTGGATGACGTACATTGTATTAGCAGGGGCCAGCTTTGATACTTCGTCAACTGCTGCAACTACGTCATCCACACCACCACCAGGGATACAAAAACGCTTCCTGGTCTTAGGTGCCCTGGCGCAAAACTCTGTGAGCTGACCACGTATCATCGAGTCTCCCACGAGCCGGACTTCTTCTATTTCCTCTTCGTCATCTGAGTCTGCGAGTATCTGGAAACGGTTTTGACACTCGGTAATCGGTATGTGTTTCCTGGTCTTGGGGCAAACGTTGTTCCTCACGACACGGAAGTTGTCTTGAGGGGGAAGAGAGTCACTATTTGTATCTTGAGTATCGGATACATCAGCTGAAGTGGCTACTGTAGGCGTTGAATTGTTGGCAGTTGACGTTGGGGCGTTGGTGGCTGCTGGAGTTGCGGTGACAATTGAAGTTTGTGGTACTCCAACGTTGAGTGTTACAAACTCTTGGAGTGATTCCAGCTTCATGGTGAGGACGTTGATCTTGTTGTAGGCTTCGTCTAATTTCACTGTAAAATTCTCTCGTTGCTGGCAGAGCCGGCAGTCTTGAAGATCGATAGTAGCAAACATGGACTCACCAAACCTACCGGCACAGTTCGCACAAGCGCGAGGCATGGTGACAGTCACTTTCTTCAGATCACTTCACTCACTTAAAAAACAATTCACTCACTTTAAAACACTTCACTCACTTTAAAAACACTTCAATCACTTCAACCGAAAACAAATATGCTGAAATACGCAGAAATAGGTTATCAGGGGTGATAGCCTAACCGAAAACAAAAATGTTGAGATACGCAGAATTAGGCTTCCAGGGGCGATAGCCTAACCAAAAGTTTTTTTTTTTAAATTGAAATACGCAATAATAGGCTACCAGCGTTGAATAGCCTAACCGAAAATAATAAAATTGAAATTCGCAGAAATAGGCTACCAGGTGTGATAACCTAACCTTAAACAAATATATGTATAACAGAATATGTAACTAAATATACAATTCACCAAATAGAGATTATATAAAAATAAAGTGTGACTGCACACAAGGGGTTAATATACTGTGTCAACAGATGGCCCTGGTGTCACTGTAGCCTAGTAAAGCAGTAGCCTACTCTTTTTAGATAAAAAAAGTGTATCAGTCAAAGGTTATTACAAGAACGTGCAAGCAACAACTAAAATTACAGATATATACTGTATAGCTACAGTAGGATACTAAATACAATATCTACAAGAGTTAATAATAAAACAGATTGGCTGGCTATAGGCTAGGCTAGGTTTGGGTTAGGTCAAAAGCTTGGCAGGTTGGGTTAGGCTAGGTTAGTTTGTACAAATACCACCCTTAGCTTAAAGTAAAATCAGTCTGAGGAGAAAAAGTCAAGAATATATCTAGGGGGAAAAGATAAATGAATGCACTTAAATTTGGTACAAAATTTGCTGGAATTTAATGTATAATCCCCCCAAAAGGTTTGTTTACAAAATGGCGTCGGCGTTAGTCTCTGTAGGCAGGTTAGTTAGTAAACAATATTGTTTATTAGCAAATTAATATGCAAAGCTTTACTTACATACAAGGCAGTTAAATAGATACTTACTACAGTAGGTAATGGGTAAAATTAGGGGCTACGATTTTATATAAAATAGTAATAAGAGAGCGTTTGTTTACAAAGCAAAACAAAACAATAGATGGCGCTAGTGGCGCCCTGTCCGAGCAGGAGTCTTGTGATAAACACAAAGTTTATCAGTCAATACACAGCGAAATATCGTGCAGTGTTACTTACTAAGCTACAGGATGGTTAAACGTGCTCTTAACCACCTTTCATGCACAAGAATGAAGAGGATGAGTAGTTAATACTCAAATTATGATCGATATCGTGAGAGCGTTGACAGAGCGTCTGCAGCGTCTGGCGGTAGCACGGGGTGTGTCATGGAATTATTTTAGGCTTGTGTACACTGTTGAATAATAATGTGTGACATGGAATTATTTTAGGCTTGTGTACACTGTTGAATAATAATGTGTGTCATGGAATTATTTTAGGCTTGTGTACACTGTTGAATAATAATGTGTGTCATGGAATTATTTTAGGCTTGTGTACACTGTTGAATAATAATGTGTGTCATGGAATTATTTTAGGTTTGTGTACACTGTTGAATAATAATGTGTGTCATGGAATTATTTTAGGCTTGTGTACACTGTTGAATAATAATGTGTGTCATGGAATTATTTTAGGCTTGTGTACACTGTTGAATAATAATGTGTGTCATGGAATTATTTTAGGCTTGTGTACACTGTTGAATAATAATGTGTGTCATGGAATTATTTTAGGCTTGTGTACACTGTTGAATAATAATGTGTGTCATGGAATTATTTTAGGCTTGTGTACACTGTTGAATAATAATGTGTGTCATGGAATTATTTTAGGCTTGTGTACACTGTTGAATAATAATGTGTCATGGAATTATTTTAGGCTTGTGTACACTGTTGAATAATAATGTGTGTCATGGAATTATTTTAGGCTTGTGTACACTGTTGAATAATAATGTGTCATGGAATTATTTTAGGCTTGTGTACACTGTTGAATAATAATGTGTGTCATGGAATTATTTTAGGCTTGTGTACGCTGTTGAATAATAATGTGTGTCATGGAATTATTTTAGGCTTGTGTACACTGTTGAATAATAATGTGTGACATGGAATTATTTTAGGCTTGTGTACACTGTTGAATAATAATGTGTGACATGGAATTATTTTAGGCTTGTGTACACTGTTGAATAATAATGTGTGTCATGGAATTATTTTAGGCTTGTGTACACTGTTGAATAATAATGTGTCATGGAATTATTTTAGGCTTGTGTACACTGTTGAATAATAATGTGTGTCATGGAATTATTTTAGGCTTGTGTACACTGTTGAATAATAATGTGTCATGGAATTTATTACTTTGAAATTCATAATATATTGCCATTAGGTTTTTTATTTTATTTTTTATTTTTTTTGTTGACTTGATTAAGGGGAGGTCTCCACTTGAGGGATTGTTTTCTTGACCCCTTTCTCCCTCATGTTTAGCCCCATTGCTTTTTATATTATAAAAAGGTTTGCCCCATTAGTTTAGCGATTTTAAGAACTTTCACCCCATATTAAGACCTTTCGTGCAATTCAGGTGTCTATTTTATCCTGGCGAGCGATAGCGAGCCTGTAATTTAAGAGGAACCGGCCTTCGGCCGGGGAATTTTTCTACCGAAAAATGTACAAATTTATCTTGAAAGGAACTCGAGGGGGTGTAATTTTAAGGTTGATGGAGGTCTAGGGAACAAACTAAATACTTCCCCTTAATTCGTTAAAGCTCTGACGCGTTTTAGCAGTTTATTTTGGCGATCATTAAACGATTTTATGCAGCTTAGGAAGGATCTGTGGGTATTAAAAGGGTAAATACTATCTCAATCAACCCTTTGACTTCCATATACCGTTACTAATCTGAATGAAATCGTCTAATAGTAGCCAGAAACAGAACAGCAACGCGTATTGGAGCTTGAAAGGGTTAATTCGTTGTTGTTGTGTGTGTGTGTTTTTTTTTTTTATTGTTTTTTATTAATAGACTGCTGATTAATTTTGCTGTGTGTGTGTGTGTGTGTTTTTTTTTTTATTTTGTTTTATTAATAGACTGCTGATTAATTTTGCTGTGTGTGTGTGTGTGTGTGTGTGTGTATGTGTTTTTTACTTGTTCGTATGTGTTGTATTTGTTTTACTGACAGTGTTGGTTAATTTCGTATGTCCACCTGTTGTAATATTAATAACGGGCCCAAAATTCTCTTATCTCCATTTTAATTTGCGTGAAACTATGCAACATTCGGGGTTGATTAAATTTGATGGTGTGATGTCATTGCTATCCAAACTTAATATCCTTAATGTTTGGCTTAACCCCATTCTGTACCAGCGACGTATTTTTCAGTTGAATTTAGCTACGTGTTGGCGATTTTATGAAGCTTAGGAAGGATGTATGGTGGCTAAAAGGGTTAATCGAGATAGTATGTAGCCTTTTCATGAGTACACGTCCTTCCTAAGCTTAAGGGGAGGTTTTTAGTTTGTTCCGTTAGACCTCCAACAAGCTTAAAATTACACCCCCAGACCCCCTTTCAAGATATAGTTGTACATTTTTCGGTAGAAAAATTTCCCGGCCAAAGGCCGGTTCCTCTTAAATTACAGGCACGCTATCGCTCGCCAGGACAAAAATTGACACCCAAATGGCACGAAATGTCTTAAAATGGACAGAAATGGGGCGAAAATTCTTAAAATCGCCAAACTAATGGAGCGAACATCTTATAATCTCTAAAGCAATGGGGCTAAGCATGAGGGAGAAAGGGGTCTAGAAAAAAAATCCCTCAAGTAGAAATCTCCCCTTAATATAATATCTCTAAATAAAGTCACCGGGAACAGTAGGGGTTATGGGGAGATTTCCACCTGGAGGATTTTTTTCTGAACCTCTTTCTCCCTCATGTTTAGCCCCATTGCTTGTGAGATTTAAAGACGCTTGCCCCATTAGTTTGGCGATTTTAAGAACCCTCGCCCCCATTTCTGTCAATTTTAAGACCATTCGTGCCATTTAGGTGTCGATTTTTTCCTGGCGAGCGATAGCGAGCCTGTAACTTAAGGGGCGCCGGCCTTCGGCCGGGAAATTTTTCTACCGAAAAATGTACAAATTTATCTTGAAAGGGGGTCAAAGGGGAGTAATTTTAAGCTTGATGGAAGTCTAGGGAATCAACTAAAAACCTCCCCTTAATTGGGTGATAATGGATTCTGTTCATTATTGTCCTTCATTGTATACGGGTATATTTTTCTAACTAGTTTTAAGGGGACCCTCCTCGTTTTTTTTTCTCTCTCTGGGTTGTATCCATTTGGCCCCATTCAGCCTACTGTTTTAAGACGTTTACCCCCATCCAGGTGTCGGGTTTTCCTGGCGAGCGGTAGCGAGCGAGCTTATTATTTTAAATGGTTTTGACAGCAGGCTAAATTTGTAAATTTTTCGATAGAAAAATGTCTCCGGCGAAGCCGGATTTCTTCATACAATGCTGGACGAAATCGACACCTGGATGGGAATACACGTCTTACAACAGTAGTCTGAATGGGGCCGAATGGATACAAGCCAGAAAGAGAGGGAGAGAAAAAAAACGAGTGTGAATGGGGCCGAATGGATACAAGCCAGAAAGAGAGGGAGAGAAAAAAAACGAGTGTGAATGGGGCCGAATGGATACAAGCCAGAAAGAGACGGAGAGAAAAAAAAACGAGTGTGAATGGGGCCGAATGGATACAAGCCAGAAAGAGACGGAGAGAAAAAAAAAACGAGTGTGAATGGGGCCGAATGGATACAAGCCAGAAAGAGACGGAGAGAAAAAAAAACGAGTGTGAATGGGGCCGAATGGATACAAGCCAGAGAAAGAGAGGGAGAGAAAAAAAAACGAGTGTGAATGGGGCCGAATGGATACAAGCCAGAGAAAGAGAGGGAGAGAAAAAAAAAACGAGTGTGAATGGGGCCGAATGGATACAAGCCAGAGAAAGAGAGTAAAGGAGATAACATAAGGTAACTCTTCCATATAACGTATAGTGCTTGGTTCCCTTGCCTTTAACCACTGCAGCTGACAAGGTTTATTGGGTAATTATTATTATTATTAGTAGTAGTAGTGGTAGTGGTAGTAGACGTAGTAGTAGTAGTAGTAGTATTAGTAGTATATTTATTTACTCAGTACTACATTTTCTATATAGTACTACATTTTCTATATAGTACAACATTTTCTATATAATAGGTTTGTTTAAGGGTAACTCTTCCATATTACTTATAGTTGCTAATGATAGATTAAAATCCTCACAAAATGACGAAGAACGGGTGAAATTTGTAGAGCTACGACGCAAAGCCAAAAAGTTAATTAAGCAAAGTAAAAAGACCTTAGAGTTACATATTGCGAATCAAAGTAAAACAAACCCGAAAGAATTCTATAGTTATATCAGCAAGAAAAAAGTAGTTACTTCAACTGTTGGACCGTTGGTCGATGAAAATGGAGAATACACCAAAGACGAAGTACAAATGAGTAATGCCCTCAATACCTTCTTTGCATCAGTTTTTACAACCGAAGACCTCCGTGATATCCCTACACCATCGCCGATTCAGATTGATAATTCAGATCTTCTAAGCAATATCACCGTTACAGAGAGAGAAGTATTGAACTGTTTAGATAAACTCAAGGTAAATAAAACGCCTGGACCTGATACAATCTCGCCTAGAGTTCTAAAGGAAGCTAAGGATGAGCTCTCCAAACCACTTACATTACTATTCAATAAATCCTTGCAGTCTGGAACTATGCCTGATCAGTGGAAGCTAGCCAACGTAACACCGATGTTAAAAAAAGGCAGCAAATCCCTACCCAGTAACTATCGTCCAATTAGCTTAACCTCAATTGTATGTAAAATGCTAGAAACGGTCATAAGAGACAGACTCGTAAATCACTTAGAGGCAAATAACTTACTTAAAGATACTCAACACGGCTTTCGTAAAAAAACGTTCCTGTTTAACAAACCTCTTAGACTTCTTCCACGATATCCTCAACCTCTACGATGAGAGTAAAGCTGTAGATATTATATACCTTGATTTTCAAAAGGCCTTTGACAAAGTTCCCCACAAATGTTTACTGCTAAAACTAAAAGTGCATGGAATACAAGACGGTGTGTTGAAATGGATAGAAAATTGGCTCAGCAACAGAAAGCAAAGAGTAGTCATAAACGGTAAAGCATCTAAATGGACCAATGTAAGTAGCGGGGTACCCCAGGGATCGGTACTAGGACCAATTCTCTTTCTAATTTACATCAACGACATAGATGAGGGTCTCACCTGTACAATCTCAAAATTTGCTGACGATACAAAAATTGCAAATAGCGTACTCTCAAAAGAACAAGTTGACGATATGCAATACAATCTAGATAAATTGTTACGTTGGGCCCAAATTTGGCAAATTAGTTTCAATGCAGATAAATGTAAAGTACTACATATCGGATACCTAAATGAGAAAGCAAACTATTCGATGAATGGCACTCAGCTTAAGAATGTAAACAGAGAAACCGATCTGAGAGTAACAATATCGAGTAACCTAAAACCGAGTCAACAATGTTCAGAAGTTGTTAAGAAGGCAAACAAAATAATTGGCTTTATAGGCAGGTCATTTGAGCATAAATCCAAAGAAGTTATCCTAACCCTTTACAATTCCTTAGTCCGCCCTCTTCTGGAATACTGTGTTCAATCCTGGTGCCCTTATTACCAAAAAGATATAAACAAGCTAGAACGAGTTCAACGTAGAGTTAACAAAACGATACCTAGCCTAAAGAACAAACCATGCGAAGAGCGTCTTAGAGAATTAAATTGATTTCCTTTAACCCAGCGCAGATTAAGAGGTGACTTAATTCAAGTGTTCAAAATCATCAAAGGCATCGACAATATGAACTGTAGTAAGTACTTCACTATCGACCAATCTAATTACACGCGGGGAAACAGTTGCAAAATTATTGGTAAATCTTTTAACTCACACGAATCTAAGAATTTCTTCTTCAATCGAGTTGTCAACTTGTGGAATGGGCTTCCCCGAAACGTTATAGACTGCATCACCGTTGATTCATTTAAACTCCGCCTAGACAAATATCTCGCATCAAACCCGCGACTGACTGCGTTTGTAAATGAATAACTTTATTTTATCCTCCCCTCAGTTACTAACCCATCTGTCCCCTACTAACTTCCTAATGCTGCCACGGACATTAGTTCCAGGGCAGTAGTTCCCTTTCCAATGTTCCCTTACCCACTCTAAACCACTGTTTGGACACTTGATCCTCAGTGTTTTGTAGGCCAAGCAGCCTAGAAGGGTCATTGGACTGTTGTTGCTTGATTTCCTTTGTACTCCTTTGTGTAGTGGATGGTTGGTTCCCTTTACCCGCAGCTGACATGGTTTATTGGCTATTTGCATTAAGGGGGTAGTACTCGCTTTGTCTGGACCCCCTTCTCCCTCATGTTTAGCATATTCGTTTTAAGGTTTTAAGACGTTCGTTCTGTTAGTTTGGCGATTTTGAGACCTTTCGCCTCATTTTGTGTCAATATTATAGCCTTCCATGCTCTTCAGGTGTCGATTTTTTCCTGGCGAGCGTTAGCGAGCCTCTAATTTCAGAAGAAATCGGCCTTTGGCCGGGACATTTTTCTACCGAAAAATGTACAAATTTATCTTGAAAGGGGGTCTAGGTTTTTTTTTTCTAAGCTTGATGGAGGTCTAGCGAGGAAACTAAAAAATAAATACATAAATAAATATGTAGACCAAAAACCAAGCAGTGCCCCCTTAAACGAACCTCGATTTATGGGGTATGGGTCCTGGCGGGGGTGAAAAATGGTGGGATGGGGGGGGGGGGGGGAGGAGAGAGAGGATATGTGGGTGAGAGAGAGAGAGAGAGAGAGAGAGAGAGAGAGAGAGAGAGAGAGAGAGAGAGCTGGCATCACTGAGTAGTGACTAGAATAGCCTATACTGTAGAAGAGGAAAACTGAAATAATATTAAAAGAAACAATATGGAAGCGTTATGGAGTTTTAGAATAGTGTTTATGTATGAGAGAGAGAGAGAGTGTGTGTGTGTGTAGAGAAAGTGCGTGTGTGTGTGTGTGTGTGTGTGTATCATAGGGTTAGGGGGTATATAGGTTGAGTTATGTATAGACGATAATTGAACGGTGTGTGTGAGTGGGTGTGTGTGTAGAGAGAGAGTGTGTGTGGGTGTGTATCATAGGGTTAGGGGGTATAGAGGTTGAGTTATGTATAGACGATAATTGAACGGTGTGTGTGTGTGTGTGTGTGTGTGTGTGTGTGTGTGTGTGTGTGTGTTCCAGGTAGCTACAGTGAAGGGGAGATATACACTTTTGTTTTTTTAACTTCGCCAGCGTAGTTCGAGGAGGTTATGTTGCTGCCTCCGTTTGTTTGTCTGTAAGCAAGATATCTAAAAAAGTTATAAACTCCATATTTGTTTATATATTTGTCAATCTATATCAGTTTATGGACATATATATATATACGGTATATATATTTATATTTACACTCATCATTGTTTCTGCATCAACTCATCAGTACTCCAACATAAATGAAAAATTATATTGTGTAATTAACTGTTGATGAGCAAACCTTCATATTCTCTTTGAAGCTCTGCATTATAATCAACAGAGCTGGGAAATCATTGCAGTGTTGAATATGTATAAGTATTTACACGTAATACATAATTATATAATCTATATATATATATATAATATATATATATATATATATATATATATATATTGAGAATATATCACAAATACACGTGAGCCACTAAATGTTTCTAGTCTCTCAGTGGGGATCGAACCATCGACCATCAGAACGATAGCCGACGCTTAATCAAGAGAGACTGCCGTGGTGTAATTGATTAAGCGTCGGCTATCGTTCTGATGGTCGATGGTTCGATCCCCACTGAGAGACTAGAAACATATATATATATATATTGTGACGCACCCAGTGCGTGGCAACGCAACCTGATTGTACTCCTTGGTACTCCACTGTACCGCCACTGTGCGGTACCTCTGTACCGCTGTACCGTGCTGGCTGCCTATATTGAGTGTGACAACGTATAACTATGTTCTTTGTATCTCTGCAAAGGTCTCGTCATGTGCTAACCAGTGGTGGGTTTTGTTTTAAGCCATGTCGAGACCTTCCATTTAATATGTAGTATCAATAGAGAAGTTGATAGATAAGACAATGGGAGTTCAGAGAGAGAGAGTGAGTTGGGCTTCAGAGCGAGAGGGTAGCAATGCGCCACGCTGCCGGGGGGGGGGTGGTTGCCAGACGTATGGACCGGTTGGCAGCCTTGCGCTTATAGCTAGGCGCGACAGGGTTGGTAGTCCATTGCCGCCTGCCTATGCTGCCTGGGCTGCCCATGTTGTCGTACTGCACATTGCCTGGAGGCTCGCTGTGTGTTCCATGATCAGGTTGCCTAGAACCTTTGAGATTCTAACATCCCTTGCCCTCTCTCCCAATTTCTCACGGTTGCACTCTTTCTCTCTGACGACATTACTCTCATTTCATTCTTCTCTCTATTTAAATGCATAACCTTCCCTTGAGGTCCTAAAGGAGTTTCAGCACTCACCTCTCGTATTACTCTTAGGACAAGCATATATTTACATGTATTAGATTTAAGGGGTTAATGTGAACAGCGATCTTCTTGATGAGGATAGTTGGTGAACGTTCTACATGTTCACGAGTTATATGCCCAGCTCATCATCCAATTTGTGACTAGACTAGTGCCATGTGTAAGAGCCCGACCATGCCCAGGAGTTGTCTGTAGAGGGGCGAGGACTTAGCCTTGATTTGCCTACCGAGCCAGGAGCGAGTGTAGTACCAGAGACTACAGCTCGCTCGTAGTGCCGGTATAGTAGAGTAACGTAATTTATCTGTCCTTGTGTTCTCTGCAGTCTTTTCCTGGGTTCTCGCTTTCGGTGCTGGGACTCGTTGTTCCTGTGACTTGGCCTGCTAGCTAGAACACATGGGGATGATGAGTGGGTTATATCTTTATTTTACTATGCATTGCAGCTCTCTTTAAGTTTATGTATGTAACACTTTACAATACACATTACTCACACACAAGACAACACTATTAATACTTTCATGTATCAATTAACTGCACTGTCGTTTTGCTGCTGTGTCCGGAGTTCTGTTGCGTAGGGCGCATACGGACTCAGAGGGGAGACAGAGTGAGAGAAGCGAAGTAGCCTATGCGGTAGTAGGCTACCGGCGCAGTACTGTTGCCTGCAACCTTTTAGTTATTCCAAGTATAGATTCATTCTTATAATAAGTGACTACTATTTATGTTCCTTCCATGTGTATTATTAGGTATCTACTGGATCATGAACATCTTGTATGCTACATGCTAGTGCATGTTAGTAGGGGACAGTTATTCTAGTGCACACGCTTTCAAGTAGGCGTGTACATTTGTCATTTAGCATTTCACTGTCATACCTTTAGCCTGCTTCTATTCTACATTATTAGAGGCTTAATATTAACGTAGTTTCTTGAGTATTGCATTTCTTTAGTAATAACGTAACCTATAAATGTCTGAGGGAGTTTAGCCTCATAGCCTACCCCTGTTGTACACTTTCGCCGAGTTAAGGTACCTCGTTACCATAGACGATAACTCTGTAGGGCGTTGGTGCTTTTGTTGTCTGGAGCATATAGTATTTGGGACTGGAATCGAGCGTGTCGTTGTCACATAAGCCATTTCTGTCCTACGATCAAGAATCCCGAATATGTATTGCCGATCCAGCCGTAACAAAATGGCGACCTTGCACAAGATTCAGTAGTATCCTATCACATGTTTTTTGGAGAACTATTCTATGCTACCTAGTAGAGCTGGCTAGAATTTTCTTGCATATTGGAGGAATTTTTATTGTGTCATTATTGTATTGGTGGACTTGCAGATTGTTTCGTTGGGGGTGTCTAGAGTAGAGTCATTCAAGCATCTTTAACATTTTGTGAGTCGAGACTGCAATTAGTAATAAGCACTTCTTTTTTTTTTATGAACAGCAATTGTATAACCAGCACTATGTCTAATGACTCATCATTTACGGGGGAGGATAACACGGTACAGCCTAGTGACCAGCAAGTACAACAGATATTTAGGGAGGGGAGTGTTATAAGTGGAGAGAGGGATGCCCGGGCATTTTTGCAGACACCTTTGACCGAACAGCGCCTGCAGGCTATTGATTGTTACGGTCTTCGCTGTTTAGCCACGGTTTTGGGGCGGGACTGTCCTGACAGTTGGCCCAAGAAGAATTTGGTGGCATGTTTGTTGGGTGATGGCGATGGGGCGGTGGGTGGAGTGGGGTCTTGGGGGGTTCCCTCCAAGCCTCCATTCCACTCTACCCCTGAGCTGGGCCCTCAGCCAGCGATTCTTAGCACGATGCAGCAGGAGGGTTCTCAATGGCAAGCTGGCTTACCCGTAAACACGTCTCGGTGTGGATCCCCCATTTTGTGCTCTCCCCCCCCCAGGCCTGTCTCCTGAGATGTTATTTCAGCTAGAACTGGCTAAGCTTAAGTTGCAAGAGAGTCAACAGGCTAGTATAGAACGGATTAAGCTGCAGGAGACTCAGATACAACAGGCTAGTATAGAACGCATAGAGGTTGCTAGAATCCAAGCCAATCAGGATGCAACCAGGTACCAGGCTGAAATGGATGTCGAGAAGTCTAGAGTAGAGACCACGGGGCGTCATCTCGGTGGTGGGCACCGGGTTACAGACTCACTTTCGCATTTAATTAAGTTAGTACCCGCATTTGATGAGACAGCAGTGACTGAGTTTTTTGCTCGTTTCGAAAAGAAGTGTCGTGAGTATGACTGGCCGGAGGTTAAATGGGCAGCATTAGTTTCATCACGTCTAGTGGGTAAGGGGTTGAAAGCCTACGATGCACTGTCACTGGACGAGAGTGTAGTGTATGGACTGGTGAAGGAGGCTGTGCTCCGGGCCTACGAACTGCAACCCGAAACTTATAGATTGAAGTTCCGTGGCGTGAATAAGAAGAGCGACGTCAGTTTTATGGAGCACGCACGGGACTTAACAGATGCAGGTAATAACTGGTTTCGGTCCGAGCACGCAGAGTCGGCTGAGGAAATTAAGCAACTTTTCTATCTGGAACAGTTTTACAAATGTACTGGAACCGATCTAATGCTGAACATTAAGGAAAAATGTCCCAAGACAGTAGAGGAGGCTGCCAAGATGGCAGACCTCAGATTATCATTGATTCGTGGTTGCGGTGCCGCTCAGAGGGCTGAGTCAGGGCAGAAGGGGCGCTATACCCCACCCACCAGAGTTTTCGATAATAACAAATCCTATGACACACATAACCACACTAAATGCATTGCACCTAATAACACCTACAAACACAAGCCTCTCCCGTTTACTAAAGGTCAGGCCCCTTCTTCGCCCGCACAAGGGAAGAAGCCCATTGGGGATGTGAAATGTTACAAATGTCAGAAGCTAGGCCATTATTCACGTGAGTGCCCTAGTAACACTCCCGCTAAGCCGGTGTCATTGGTTCACAGTATCGGTGTGTCTCTGAAGGCTGCAGCAACTGCCCGGGGTAGGTTGTCAGCAGCTGAGGCACACGCGGTAAAGAAGCGTACGGAAGGCTCGACACCTGTCCGGGACACTTTCTGTAGCCATCGGGGGCACGGGTTTGTGAGCTGGGGGAGTGAACTACGGAGGGTTGACTTGCTGAGGGATACGGGGGCTTCGCAAACTTTGTTGAGGAACTTCACAGGGAAACCGATAAATGCGGCCAGAGTTGTTGTGGTGCAGGGTATAAATGCTACGAGGTCATACCCACTTGTGAGGTTGGAGTTGAGAGTGGGAGAGGTGTGCAGGGAGCTGGATGTAGGGATCGTTGAGTGTTTGCCAGTTGAGGGCGTCGACCTTCTTCTCGGCAACGACTTTGCGGTGCCCACTTCCGGGACTCCACCCTTAGTCGTTGCCGAGAGGGCGGCCGACGTGGATGGTGAGAATCGGGAATGGGTTGGGAGGTGCCAACAGGATGAGATGGCCTGTGTGGTAACCCGATCTCGCTCTGCGGCTCCTGCACAGCCTAGCACTCAACCTCGGGGACAGTGGAGGAAGGATCAGGAGAAGGTTGCTAAGGGCAGGTAAAGGGACATTGATTCTGCTGCACTTCTCGGTGATTCGGTACTTGGACCTATAATAAACACGGGAGTTGACTCTGGCCCAGATATGGTGTGTAACAAGGCAGAGTTGGGTAAGACTTCGCGTGAGGCAAGAGCTGTAGCGAGAGCCACTAAGGCAGTAGAGCCTACTAGCCGGGGTAATGTCTTATTACAAAACCATCTTGATGCATTGACGCCCAGGGACATTAGTGAGCAGCAGCTGCAAGACGCTAGCCTAGCTCGTTATAGCAATGGTGCCATAGAGTTGGAGGAAGATGGGGATGCGAAGCCGGGAGATTTCTTTAGGCTCAACAGGATATTGTACCGCAGATTTCTAGACCCCAAATCGAAGTGGGAGGGCGGTGCGAGGGTAGTAGACCAGGTGGTTGTTCCAAATAAGTATAGAGAGTCCTTATTGTGTCTGGCGCATGATGTGCCGGTGGCGGGTCATTTGGGGGTAACAAAAACATTGGCGGCATTGGGCAGGTTTTTCTGGTGGCCTGGGGTCAAGGCTGATGTCTGTGCATGGGTGGCTGGGTGTGCGACCTGCCAGACAACGGGGAAGCCTAACCAGACCATCCCGAAGGCACCTTTGTTTCCCATACCTGTCACCGGGCCTCCGTTCAGCAAAGTTGTAGTAGATTTGGTTGGCCCTTTCCCGCCTACTAGTAGTGGCAATAAATTCCTGTTGACAATCATGGATGTGGCTACGAGATACCCGGACGCATACCCCATGAGAAACGGCTCGGCAAAGGCAGTTGTTAAAAACTTATTATTGTTCTGTTCCCGTTATGGATTTCCACGTGAGGTGCAGTCAGACCAGGGGAGCAATTTTACATCCAAATTGTTCAAGCAAACCCTTCAGTTGCACGGTATATGTTCTGTAGTGTCGTCAGCCTACCATCCCGAGAGTCAGGGAGTCTTGGAGCGGTGGCACTCGACCCTGAAGAGTATGCTACGCTGTTACTGTGCAGAACATGACACTGATTGGGATTTGGGTCTGCCGTATGTTCTGTTCGCTGCACGTGAAGTCCCAGGAGAGAGCCTGGGGTTCAGTCCAAATCAACTAGTCTTTGGCCATAATGTGAGAGGACCTTTAAGTATGGTGAAAGAGATCTGGGAGGGCGAAGAGAAGCCGGGGTCTGTACTTAAATATATCCTTGAGAGCCGGGAGAGACTTATAGGTTGCATGGCAGCGGCAGGTAATAACTTGGTTAATGCACAGGCGGTCATGAAGCACCAGTATGACGCCAAGGTGAAGCTTCGGGAGTTTTCGGTGGGTCAGGAGGTAATGTTGCTTTTACCTTTGCCTGGACACCCCCTTTCTGCCAAGTTTATTGGGCCGTATGTGGTGGCTAAGAAACTGTCCGACCTTGATTATCTCGTTGCAACACCTGACCGTAGAAAAAAACATCAGTTATGTCATGTTAACCTCATGAAAGAGTATGTGAGACGCCCCTCAGAGCCTCTCACTGTCCCTGTGCTGGCCTGCAGCGGCCAGGGTGGAGAAGGAGGTGGGGACAGTCATGCTGCTGAGGAGGTTAGCTGGGACTGTGTCATTTCCGCGGAACAGTGGGCGGGGAATACTGAACAAGAGGCTAGGCAAGCTGTAAGTCACCTGCCTGAGCACCAGGGTGCTGCTGTCCTAGGCCTGTTCAGGTCATACCCCTCTGTTTTCGCCGAACACCCAGGTCTCACTACTCAGGTAACGCACGACGTGGACGTCGGTGATAATGTGCCCTTCAAGTCAGTGCCCTACCGTGTGCCCCCGGTAAAGTTGCCAGCTTTACGGGAGGAGTTAAAGTACATGGTTGAGAGAGGGATGATCACTGAAGGTTATGTGAAGTGGACATCACCCGTCACGTTGCAGCCAAAACCTGACGGCAAGGTGCGGTTCTGCATAGATTTTCGTAGGCTAAATGGCTTGACCACTACCAACCCTTACCCTTTGCCTCGAGTTGACGACAGCGTGGATAAGATAGGGAATGCAAAGTACCTTACTAAAATTGATCTTGTAAAAGGCTACTGGCAAGTACCCCTGTCGGACCGAGCTAAGCAAGTTTGTGGTTTTGTGGTAGATGGCAAGACCTACCAATGTAACGTAATGCCTTATGGGCTTAAGAACGCACCTGCCACGTTTCAGAACCTGATGAACGATATTTGTGACGAAATCCCTAACTGCACGGTCTACCTTGTTGACGTGATAGTGTATGATGACAATTTTGAAAATCACCTAAGGCACTTAGAGACCCTGTTTGGGAAGTTGCACGATGCTGGGTTGGTGGTGAACCTGAGGAAGTGCGAGTTTGTAAAGGCTACTGTGCAGTATCTTGGCTTCGTGGTCGGGTTAGGCCGGGTGTGCCCCCCCCTGAGCAAGATACAGGCTATCAATATGTTTCCCAGGCCCACCACTAAGCGCCAGGTCATGCGGTTCCTAGGTATGATAGGCTATTATAGGCGCTTCATCCGGGGATACTCTACTGTCTTAGCACCGTTAACTGATCTACTGTCGAAGTCAGTGAAGTTCTGTTGGGCTGCGGAGTGTCAGAGGGCTTTCGACCTAGTCAAGCACCTGCTGTGTACACATCCGATTTTGAGAGCCCCAGACTTTTCCAGGAGTTTTCAGCTGGCGACTGATGCCAGCGGTGTGGGTGCCGGGGCAGTGTTACTGCAGACTGATTCCGAGGGCTTGGAACACCCAGTGAGCTTCTTTTCTCGTAAGTTTAATTCGGCACAAAGGAATTACTCGACTATAGAGAAGGAGCTTCTTGCTATCGTTTTGTCGCTCAAACATTTCGAAGTTTATGTTCCAGCCTACGGCCCGGTAGTGACGATTTATACGGACCATCATCCCTTGAAATTCCTAAATCAGTTTCACAATCGGAATATGCGGTTGACCAGGTGGTCCCTAATGCTCCAAGAGTATAATCTCAACATTCAGCATATTGCCGGGAGTGAGAACGTGATAGCAGATTGTCTATCAAGGGTTGATGATCCAGGATAGTCGTGCACGGTGTGTGGGTTGAGCAGGAGTAAAATTAGGCTATCATAACGCCGTCCAAAAAGATTATAAAACAATAAAATAAACGAGAATTTTTTTTTTTAGTTTTGTAAGTCTTTATTGTTGTAGCATGATGCATGCGATATTGTGTTTTATGTATAATTCACACTTCAGTTGTTGTGCACCTTTTGCAATTAGTGGCAGCTAAGGGTAGCAGGTCGGTTGGTTGCCTGTCAGATTTTGATAATGCTTCTAAGGTCGATTATCTAAAATCTTGGGGGGGCTGTGACGCACCCAGTGCGTGGCAACGCAACCTGATTGTACTCCTTGGTACTCCACTGTACCGCCACTGTGCGGTACCTCTGTACCGCTGTACCGTGCTGGCTGCCTATATTGAGTGTGACAACGTATAACTATGTTCTTTGTATCTCTGCAAAGGTCTCGTCATGTGCTAACCAGTGGTGGGTTTTGTTTTAAGCCATGTCGAGACCTTCCATTTAATATGTAGTATCAATAGAGAAGTTGATAGATAAGACAATGGGAGTTCAGAGAGAGAGAGTGAGTTGGGCTTCAGAGCGAGAGGGTAGCAATGCGCCACGCTGCCGGGGGGGTGGTTGCCAGACGTATGGACCGGTTGGCAGCCTTGCGCTTATAGCTAGGCGCGACAGGGTTGGTAGTCCATTGCCGCCTGCCTATGCTGCCTGGGCTGCCCATGTTGTCGTACTGCACATTGCCTGGAGGCTCGCTGTGTGTTCCATGATCAGGTTGCCTAGAACCTTTGAGATTCTAACATCCCTTGCCCTCTCTCCCAATTTCTCACGGTTGCACTCTTTCTCTCTGACGACATTACTCTCATTTCATTCTTCTCTCTATTTAAATGCATAACCTTCCCTTGAGGTCCTAAAGGAGTTTCAGCACTCACCTCTCGTATTACTCTTAGGACAAGCATATATTTACATGTATTAGATTTAAGGGGTTAATGTGAACAGCGATCTTCTTGATGAGGATAGTTGGTGAACGTTCTACATGTTCACGAGTTATATGCCCAGCTCATCATCCAATTTGTGACTAGACTAGTGCCATGTGTAAGAGCCCGACCATGCCCAGGAGTTGTCTGTAGAGGGGCGAGGACTTAGCCTTGATTTGCCTACCGAGCCAGGAGCGAGTGTAGTACCAGAGACTACAGCTCGCTCGTAGTGCCGGTATAGTAGAGTAACGTAATTTATCTGTCCTTGTGTTCTCTGCAGTCTTTTCCTGGGTTCTCGCTTTCGGTGCTGGGACTCGTTGTTCCTGTGACTTGGCCTGCTAGCTAGAACACATGGGGATGATGAGTGGGTTATATCTTTATTTTACTATGCATTGCAGCTCTCTTTAAGTTTATGTATGTAACACTTTACAATACACATTACTCACACACAAGACAACACTATTAATACTTTCATGTATCAATTAACTGCACTGTCGTTTTGCTGCTGTGTCCGGAGTTCTGTTGCGTAGGGCACATACGGACTCAGAGGGGAGACAGAGTGAGAGAAGCGAAGTAGCCTATGCGGTAGTAGGCTACCGGCGCAGTACTGTTGCCTGCAACCTTTTAGTTATTCCAAGTATAGATTCATTCTTATAATAAGTGACTACTATTTATGTTCCTTCCATGTGTATTATTAGGTATCTACTGGATCATGAACATCTTGTATGCTACATGCTAGTGCATGTTAGTAGGGGACAGTTATTCTAGTGCACGCGCTTTCAAGTAGGCGTGTACATTTGTCATTTAGCATTTCACTGTCATACCTTTAGCCTGCTTCTATTCTACATTATTAGAGGCTTAATATTAACGTAGTTTCTTGAGTATTGCATTTCTTTAGTAATAACGTAACCTATAAATGTCTGAGGGAGTTTAGCCTCATAGCCTACCCCTGTTGTACACTTTTGCCGAGTTAAGGTACCTCGTTACCATAGACGATAACTCTGTAGGGCGTTGGTGCTTTTGTTGTCTGGAGCATATAGTATTTGGGACTGGAATCGAGCGTGTCGTTGTCACCTAAGCCATTTCTGTCCTACGATCAAGAATCCCGAATATGTATTGCCGATCCAGCCGTAACAAAATGGCGACCTTGCACAAGATTCAGTAGTATCCTATCACATGTTTTTTGGAGAACTATTCTATGCTACCTAGTAGAGCTGGCTAGAATTTTCTTGCATATTGGAGGAATTTTTATTGTGTCATTATTGTATTGGTGGACTTGCAGATTGTTTCGTTAGGGGTGTCTAGAGTAGAGTCATTCAAGCATCTTTAACATTTTGTGAGTCGAGACTGCAATTAGTAATAAGCACTTTTTTTTTTTTATGAACAGCAATTGTATAACCAGCACTATGTCTAATGACTCATCATTTACGGGGGAGGATAACACGGTACAGCCTAGTGACCAGCAAGTACAACAGATATTTAGGGAGGGGAGTGTTATAAGTGGAGAGAGGGATGCCCGGGCATTTTTGCAGACACCTTTGACCGAACAGCGCCTGCAGGCTATTGATTGTTACGGTCTTCGCTGTTTAGCCACGGTTTTGGGGCGGGACTGTCCTGACAGTTGGCCCAAGAAGAATTTGGTGGCATGTTTGTTGGGTGATGGCGATGGGGTGGTGGGTGGAGTGGGGTCTTGGGGGGTTCCCTCCAAGCCTCCATTCCACTCTACCCCTGAGCTGGGCCTTCAGCCAGCGATTCTTAGCACGATGCAGCAGGAGGGTTCTCAATGGCAAGCTGGCTTACCCGTAAACACGTCTCGGTGTGGATCCCCCATTTTGTGCTCTCCCCCCCCAGGCCTGTCTCCTGAGATGTTATTTCAGCTAGAACTAGCTAAGCTTAAGTTGCAAGAGAGTCAACAGGCTAGTATAGAACGGATTAAGCTGCAGGAGACTCAGATACAACAGGCTAGTATAGAACGCATAGAGGTTGCTAGAATCCAAGCCAATCAGGATGCAACCAGGTACCAGGCTGAAATGGATGTCGAGAAGTCTAGAGTAGAGACCACGGGGCGTCATCTCGGTGGTGGGCACCGGGTTACAGACTCACTTTCGCATTTAATTAAGTTAGTACCCGCATTTGATGAGACAGCAGTGACTGAGTTTTTTGCTCGTTTCGAAAAGAAGTGTCGTGAGTATGACTGGCCGGAGGTTAAATGGGCAGCATTAGTTTCATCACGTCTAGTGGGTAAGGGGTTGAAAGCCTACGATGCACTGTCACTGGACGAGAGTGTAGTGTATGGACTGGTGAAGGAGGCTGTGCTCCGGGCCTACGAACTGCAACCTGAAACTTATAGATTGAAGTTCCGTGGCGTGAATAAGAAGAGCGACGTCAGTTTTATGGAGCACGCACGGGACTTAACAGATGCATGTAATAACTGGTTTCGGTCCGAGCACGCAGAGTCGGCTGAGGAAATTAAGCAACTTTTCTATCTGGAACAGTTTTACAAATGTACTGGAACCGATCTAACGCTGAACATTAAGGAAAAATGTCCCAAGACAGTAGAGGAGGCTGCCAAGATGGCAGACTTCAGATTATCATTGATTCGTGGTTGCGGTGCCGCTCAGAGGGCTGAGTCAGGGCAGAAGGGGCGCTATACCCCACCCACCAGAGTTTTCGATAATAACAAATCCTATGACACACATAACCACACTAAAAGCATTGCACCTAATAACACCTACAAACACAAGCCTCTCCCGTTTACTAAAGGTCAGGCCCCTTCTTCGCCCGCACAAGGGAAGAAGCCCATTGGGGATGTGAAATGTTACAAATGTCAGAAGCTAGGCCATTATTCACGTGAGTGCCCTAGTAACACTCCCGCTAAGCCGGTGTCATTGGTTCACAGTATCGGTGTGTCTCTGAAGGCTGCAGCAACTGCCCGGGGTAGGTTGTCAGCAGCTGAGGCACACGCGGTAAAGAAGCGTACGGAAGGCTCGACACCTGTCCGGGACACTTTCTGTAGCCATCGGGGGCACGGGTTTGTGAGCTGGGGGAGTGAACTACGGAGGGTTGACTTGCTGAGGGATACGGGGGCTTCGCAAACTTTGTTGAGGAACTTCACAGGGAAACCGATAAATGCGGCCAGAGTTGTTGTGGTGCAGGGTATAAATGCTACGAGGTCATACCCACTTGTGAGGTTGGAGTTGAGAGTGGGAGAGGTGTGCAGGGAGCTGGATGTAGGGATCGTTGAGTGTTTGCCAGTTGAGGGCGTCGACCTTCTTCTCGGCAACGACTTTGCGGTGCCCACTTCCGGGACTCCACCCTTAGTCGTTGCCGAGAGGGCGGCCGACGTGGATGGTGAGAATCGGGAATGGGTTGGGAGGTGCCAACAGGATGAGATGGCCTGTGTGGTAACCCGATCTCGCTCTGCGGCTCCTGCACAGCCTAGCACTCAACCTCGGGGACAGTGGAGGAAGGATCAGGAGAAGGTTGCTAAGGGCAGGAAAAGGGACATTGATTCTGCTGCACTTCTCGGTGATTCGGTACTTGGACCTATAATAAACACGGGAGTTGACTCTGGCCCAGATATGGTGTGTAACAAGGCAGAGTTGGGTAAGACTTCGCGTGAGGCAAGAGCTGTAGCGAGAGCCACTAAGGCAGTAGAGCCTACTAGCCGGGGTAATGTCTTATTACAAAACCATCTTGATGCATTGACGCCCAGGGACATTAGTGAGCAGCAGCTGCAAGACGCTAGCCTAGCTCGTTATAGCAATGGTGCCATAGAGTTGGAGGAAGATGGGGATGCGAAGCCGGGAGATTTCTTTAGGCTCAACAGGATATTGTACCGCAGATTTCTAGACCCCAAATCGAAGTGGGAGGGCGGTGCGAGGGTAGTAGACCAGGTGGTTGTTCCAAATAAGTATAGAGAGTCCTTATTGTGTCTGGCGCATGATGTGCCGGTGGCGGGTCATTTGGGGGTAACAAAAACATTGGCGGCATTGGGCAGGTTTTTCTGGTGGCCTGGGGTCAAGGCTGATGTCTGTGCATGGGTGGCTGGGTGTGCGACCTGCCAGACAACGGGGAAGCCTAACCAGACAATCCCGAAGGCACCTTTGTTTCCCATACCTGTCACCGGGCCTCCGTTCAGCAAAGTTGTAGTAGATTTGGTTGGCCCTTTCCCGCCTACTAGTAGTGGCAATAAATTCCTGTTGACAATCATGGATGTGGCTACGAGATACCCGGACGCATACCCCATGAGAAACGGCTCGGCAAAGGCAGTTGTTAAAAACTTATTATTGTTCTGTTCCCGTTATGGATTTCCACGTGAGGTGCAGTCAGACCAGGGGAGCAATTTTACATCCAAATTGTTCAAGCAAACCCTTCAGTTGCACGGTATATGTTCTGTAGTGTCGTCAGCCTACCATCCTGAGAGTCAGGGAGTCTTGGAGCGGTGGCACTCGACCCTGAAGAGTATGCTACGCTGTTACTGTGCAGAACATGACACTGATTGGGATTTGGGTCTGCCGTATGTTCTGTTCGCTGCACGTGAAGTCCCAGGAGAGAGCCTGGGGTTCAGTCCAAATCAACTAGTCTTTGGCCATAATGTGAGAGGACCTTTAAGTATGGTGAAAGAGATCTGGGAGGGCGAAGAGAAGCCGGGGTCTGTACTTAAATATATCCTTGAGAGCCGGGAGAGACTTATAGGTTGCATGGCAGCGGCAGGTAATAACTTGGTTAATGCACAGGCGGTCATGAAGCACCAGTATGACGCCAAGGTGAAGCTTCGGGAGTTTTCGGTGGGTCAGGAGGTAATGTTGCTTTTACCTTTGCCTGGACACCCCCTTTCTGCCAAGTTCATTGGGCCGTATGTGGTGGCTAAGAAACTGTCCGACCTTGATTATCTCGTTGCAACACCTGACCGTAGAAAAAAACATCAGTTATGTCATGTTAACCTCATGAAAGAGTATGTGAGACGCCCCTCAGAGCCTCTCACTGTCCCTGTGCTGGCCTGCAGCGGCCAGGGTGGAGAAGGAGGTGGGGACAGTCATGCTGCTGAGGAGGATAGCTGGGACTGTGTCATTTCCGCGGAACAGTGGGCGGGGAATACTGAACAAGAGGCTAGGCAAGCTGTAAGTCACCTGCCTGAGCACCAGGGTGCTGCTGTCCTAGGCCTGTTCAGGTCATACCCCTCTGTTTTCGCCGAACACCCAGGTCTCACTACTCAGGTAACGCACGACGTGGACGTCGGTGATAATGTGCCCTTCAAGTCAGTGCCCTACCGTGTGCCCCCGGTAAAGTTGCCAGCTTTACGGGAGGAGTTAAAGTACATGGTTGAGAGAGGGATGATCACTGAAGGTTATGTGAAGTGGACATCACCCGTCACGTTGCAGCCAAAACCTGACGGCAAGGTGCGGTTCTGCATAGATTTTCGTAGGCTAAATGGCTTGACCACTACCAACCCTTACCCTTTGCCTCGAGTTGACGACAGCGTGGACAAGATAGGGAATGCAAAGTACCTTACTAAAATTGATCTTGTAAAAGGCTACTGGCAAGTACCCCTGTCGGACCGAGCTAAGCAAGTTTGTGGTTTTGTGGTAGATGGCAAGACCTACCAATGTAACGTAATGCCTTATGGGCTTAAGAACGCACCTGCCACGTTTCAGAACCTGATGAACGATATTTGTGACGAAATCCCTAACTGCACGGTCTACCTTGATGACGTGATAGTGTATGATGACAATTTTGAAAATCACCTAAGGCACTTAGAGACCCTGTTTGGGAAGTTGCACGATGCTGGGCTGGTGGTGAACCTGAGGAAGTGCGAGTTTGTAAAGGCTACTGTGCAGTATCTTGGCTTCGTGGTCGGGTTAGGCCGGGTGTGCCCCCCCCTGAGCAAGATACAGGCTATCAATATGTTTCCCAGGCCCACCACTAAGCGCCAGGTCATGCGGTTCCTAGGTATGATAGGCTATTATAGGCGCTTCATCCGGGGATACTCTACTGTCTTAGCACCGTTAACTGATCTACTGTCGAAGTCAGTGAAGTTCTGTTGGGCTGCGGAGTGTCAGAGGGCTTTCGACCTAGTCAAGCACCTGCTGTGTACACATCCGATTTTGAGAGCCCCAGACTTTTCCAGGAGTTTTCAGCTGGCGACTGATGCCAGCGGTGTGGGTGCCGGGGCAGTGTTACTGCAGACTGATTCCGAGGGCTTGGAACACCCAGTGAGCTTCTTTTCTCGCAAGTTTAATTCGGCACAAAGGAATTACTCGACTATAGAGAAGGAGCTTCTTGCTATCGTTTTGTCGCTCAAACATTTCGAAGTTTATGTTCCAGCCTACGGCCCGGTAGTGACGATTTATACGGACCATCATCCCTTGAAATTCCTAAATCAGTTTCACAATCGGAATATGCGGTTGACCAGGTGGTCCCTAATGCTCCAAGAGTATAATCTCAACATTCAGCATATAGCCGGAAGTGAGAACGTGATAGCAGATTGTCTATCAAGGGTTGATGATCCAGGATAGTCGTGCACGGTGTGTGGGTTGAGCAGGAGTAAAATTAGGCTATCATAACGCCGTCCAAAAAGATTATAAAACAATAAAATAAACGAGAATTTTTTTTTTTTAGTTTTGTAAGTCTTTATTGTTGTAGCATGATGCATGCGATATTGTGTTTTATGTATAATTCACACTTCAGTTGTTGTGCACCTTTTGCAATTAGTGGCAGCTAAGGGTAGCAGGTCGGTTGGTTGCCTGTCAGATTTTGATAATGCTTCTAAGGTCGATTATCTAAAATCTTGGGGGGGCTGTGACGCACCCAGTGCGTGGCAACGCAACCTGATTGTACTCCTTGGTACTCCACTGTACCGCCACTGTGCGGTACCTCTGTACCGCTGTACCGTGCTGGCTGCCTATATTGAGTGTGACAACGTATAACTATGTTCTTTGTATCTCTGCAAAGGTCTCGTCATGTGCTAACCAGTGGTGGGTTTTGTTTTAAGCCATGTCGAGACCTTCCATTTAATATGTAGTATCAATAGAGAAGTTGATAGATAAGACAATGGGAGTTCAGAGAGAGAGAGTGAGTTGGGCTTCAGAGCGAGAGGGTAGCAATGCGCCACGCTGCCGGGGGGGGTGGTTGCCAGACGTATGGACCGGTTGGCAGCCTTGCGCTTATAGCTAGGCGCGACAGGGTTGGTAGTCCATTGCCGCCTGCCTATGCTGCCTGGGCTGCCCATGTTGTCGTACTGCACATTGCCTGGAGGCTCGCTGTGTGTTCCATGATCAGGTTGCCTAGAACCTTTGAGATTCTAACATCCCTTGCCCTCTCTCCCAATTTCTCACGGTTGCACTCTTTCTCTCTGACGACATTACTCTCATTTCATTCTTCTCTCTATTTAAATGCATAACCTTCCCTTGAGGTCCTAAAGGAGTTTCAGCACTCACCTCTCGTATTACTCTTAGGACAAGCATATATTTACATGTATTAGATTTAAGGGGTTAATGTGAACAGCGATCTTCTTGATGAGGATAGTTGGTGAACGTTCTACATGTTCACGAGTTATATGCCCAGCTCATCATCCAATTTGTGACTAGACTAGTGCCATGTGTAAGAGCCCGACCATGCCCAGGGGTTGTCTGTAGAGGGGCGAGGACTTAGCCTTGATTTGCCTACCGAGCCAGGAGCGAGTGTAGTACCAGAGACTACAGCTCGCTCGTAGTGCCGGTATAGTAGAGTAACGTAATTTATCTGTCCTTGTGTTCTCTGCAGTCTTTTCCTGGGTTCTCGCTTTCGGTGCTGGGACTCGTTGTTCCTGTGACTTGGCCTGCTAGCTAGAACACATGGGGATGATGAGTGGGTTATATCTTTATTTTACTATGCATTGCAGCTCTCTTTAAGTTTATGTATGTAACACTTTACAATACACATTACTCACACACAAGACAACACTATTAATACTTTCATGTATCAATTAACTGCACTGTCGTTTTGCTGCTGTGTCCGGAGTTCTGTTGCGTAGGGCACATACGGACTCAGAGGGGAGACAGAGTGAGAGAAGCGAAGTAGCCTATGCGGTAGTAGGCTACCGGCGCAGTACTGTTGCCTGCAACCTTTTAGTTATTCCAAGTATAGATTCATTCTTATAATAAGTGACTACTATTTATGTTCCTTCCATGTGTATTATTAGGTATCTACTGGATCATGAACATCTTGTATGCTACATGCTAGTGCATGTTAGTAGGGGACAGTTATTCTAGTGCACGCGCTTTCAAGTAGGCGTGTACATTTGTCATTTAGCATTTCACTGTCATACCTTTAGCCTGCTTCTATTCTACATTATTAGAGGCTTAATATTAACGTAGTTTCTTGAGTATTGCATTTCTTTAGTAATAACGTAACCTATAAATGTCTGAGGGAGTTTAGCCTCATAGCCTACCCCTGTTGTACACTTTCGCCGAGTTAAGGTACCTCGTTACCATAGACGATAACTCTGTAGGGCGTTGGTGCTTTTGTTGTCTGGAGCATATAGTATTTGGGACTGGAATCGAGCGTGTCGTTGTCACCTAAGCCATTTCTGTCCTACGATCAAGAATCCCGAATATGTATTGCCGATCCAGCCGTAACAGTTGTCATTACATTGTGTCGATGTTGTCATTAGGTTGTGTCGATGTTATCATTACGTTGTGTCGATGTTGTCATTACGTTGTGTCGCTGTTGTCATTACATTGTATCGATGTTGTCATTACGTTGTGTCGCTGTTGTCATTACGTTGTGTCGATGTTATCATTACGTTGTGTCGATGTTGTCATTACGTTGTGTCGACGTTATCATTACGTTTTGTCGCTGTTGTCATTACGTTGTCTCGATGTTATCATTACGTTGTGTCGCTGTTGTCATTACGTTGTGTCGATGTTGTCATTACGTTGTGTCGATGGTGTCATTACGTTGTGTCGCTGTTGTCATTACATTGTGTCGATGTTGTCGTTACGTTGTGTCGATGTTGTCATTACGTTGTGTCGCTGTTGTCATTACATTGTGTCGATGTTATCATTACGTTGTGTCGATGTTCTCATTACGTTGTGTCGATGTTATCATTACGTTGTGTCGATGTTATCATTACGTTGTGTCGATGTTATCATTACGTTGTGTCGATGTTATCAATACGTTGTGTCGCTGTTGTCATTACGTTGTGTCGATGTTATCATTACGTTGTGTCGCTGTTATCATTACGTTGTGTCGATGTTATCATTACGTTGTGTCGATGTTATCATTACGTTGTGTCGCTGTTGTCATTACGTTGTGTCGATGTTATCATTACGTTGTGTCGCTGTTGTCATTACGTTGTGTCGCTGTTGTCATTACGTTGTGTCGCTGTTGTCATTACGTTGTGTCGATGTAATCATTACGTTGTGTCGCTGTTGTCATTACGTTGTGTCGATGTTATCATTACGTTGTGTCACTGTTGTCATTACGTTGTGTCGATGTTGTCATTACGTTGTGTCTTTGTTGTCATTACGTTGTGTCTTTGTTGTCATTACGTTGTGTCGATGTTGTCGTTACGTTGTGTCGATGTTATCATTACATTGTGTCGATGTTGTCATTACGTTGTGTCGATGTTATCATTACGTTGTGTCTTTGTCGTCATTACGTTGTGTCAATGTTATCATTACGTTGTGTCGCTGTTGTCATTACGTTGTGTCGCTGTTGTCATTACGTTGTGTCGCTGTTGTCATTACGTTGTGTCGCTGTTGTCATTACGTTGTGTCGATGTTGTCATTACGTTGTGTCGATGTTGTCATTACGTTGTGTCGCTGTTGTCATAACGTTGTGTCGATGTTGTCATTACGTTGTGTCGCTGTTGTCATTACGTTGTGTCGATGTTATCATTACGTTGTGTCGATGTTATTACGTTGTGTCGATGTTGTCATTACGTTGTGTCGATGTTATCATTACATTGTGTCGATGTTATCATTACGTTGTGTCGATGTTATCATTACGTTGTGTCGCTGTTGTCATTACGTTGTGTCGATGTTGTCATTACGTTGTGTCTTTGTTGTCATTACGTTGTGTCGATGTTATCATTACGTTGTGTCTTTGTTGTCATTACGTTGTGTCGATGTTATCATTACGTTGTGTCGCTGTTGTCATTAAGTTGTGTCGATGTTATCATTACGTTGTGTCGCTGTTGTCATTACGTTGTGTCGATGTTATCATTACGTTGTGTCGCTGTTGTCATTACGTTGTGTCGCTATTGTCATTACGTTGTGTCGATGTTATCATTACGTTGTGTTGCTGTTGTCATTACGTTTTGCTCGAACTCGGGACACCACACCCAGAACATAAGCATCTAATCCATTACACCACCAACACAGTTAAAGGTCAAGTACACGATCACGATTAATATCCGTATGTCATGTCTCAGCTGCCATTACGTTAGGCTCGCTCTGTGCTGTATTAATGTCTGTCTGATGTTGAAGAAGGTGTGTAAAGATAGGAACATGTCTGTATATCTCACTCAAAACAATGAATTAAAGCTTAGCTAATGCTGATACCAATTATTGATCGAAATATATCTGGTGCCGAGAAGTCACTTATTCGGCCAAATAAGTTGTGTCTCCGCTGACATTACGTTTTGTTCGCAGTGTGCTGTATTAATGTCTGTCTGATGTTGGATAAGGTGTGTAAAGATAGGAACATGTTTGTATATATCACTTGTAATGTAGAAATCAAGTTTAGATATGCCTGATACCAATTATATTATTGATCAAAATATACCTGGTGCCGAGACGTCACTTATTCGGAAGAATAAATCGTGTCTACGCTGTAATGACTTTTTGCTCACTGTGTCCTGTATTAATGTCTGTCTGATGTTGAATAAGGTGTGTAAAGATAGGAACATGTTTGTATATCTCACTCAAAATGATGAATTAAATCTTAGATAGTGCTGATACCAATTATTAAATAAGTTTATGAAGAATTTGGGGTAGTAAAAAGGGTTAAGTGAGATGGTTTGAAGCTCGTTATTTGCCGGAGGCCTATTATAAACTGACTATAATCGTCTAGTAGTTGCCATAATATAGTTAAAAAGACGGCACCGGTACTGAAAGGGTTAAGAGGATAATTTACTCTTACTCTTACTGGGTTGGGTGTGGGAGGGATCTGCCTTGTATGGGCCAATCGGCTTTCTGCAGACTCCCATTTTCTTATGTTCGTATGTTTCTTAATATTGGCAAAGGAATGTGGCAAAAGGTCTGAAAATCGCCAAACTAATGAGGGGAATGTCTTGAAATCTCATAACTAATAGGGCTAAACATGAGGGAGGAGGAGGACTCGAAAAACCAACTGGCTTCCCTTGAGATGATAATTTACTCTTACTATGTCTATATACAGCTTGGGTCGCAGAGCAACGATACTAATGGGAGCGATCGTGTGCCTCCCTGCGTGTATCATACAAGCGGTGTCTCCCTGGTATTCCCTGGTGTTGATCATGAGGACAATACTGGGCATCACTCATATCCTCTTGCTGTTACCCCTCTTCACACTAGGTAAGAACTGTACTCATATCCTCTTGGAGTTCACTAGGTAAGAACTATACTCATATCCTCATGTGTCGGCAGGCATCAGGATATTGTAGGTATCCCCGTGGTAATAACGTTCTTGACATTGTACTTGCAACAAAAGAAGAATTAATAGAGAATTTGAATGTTGGTGATGAATTCAGTAACAGCGACCATCATACGATAACTTTCACTTTAAACTTTACTAGTAACGAACCAAATAGTAGCATCGAAAAAGTCCCTAATTTCAAGAAAGCAAACTTTCCTAAACTTAGAGCTATGTTTAAAGAAACTGACTGGAGCTTTTTAATTCACAATAACGACATAAATACATCTTGGAAGTTATTCGAAGCCACTTACCTAAAAGCAGTGCAAGACTGCATACCATCGAAAACTCGGCGTCCAGGCCATAATAATAAGCCCAAATGGTGGAATAAAGATATTTCAAACTGCCTGCTTGCTAAAAAATTTGCTAATGATAGATTAAAATCCTCACAAAATGACGAAGAACGGCTGAAATTTGTAGAGCTACGACGCAAAGCCAAAAAGTTAATTAAGCAAAGTAAAAAGACCTTAGAGTTACATATTGCGAATCAAAGTAAAACAAACCCGAAAGAATTCTATAGTTATATCAGAAAGAAAAAAGTAGTTACTTCAACTGTTGGACCGTTAGTCGATGAAAATGGAGAATACACCAAAGACGAAGAACAAATGAGTAATGCCCTCAATACCTTCTTTGCATCAGTTTTTACAACAGAAGACCTCAGTGATATCCCTACACCATCGCCGATTCAGATTGATAATTCAGATGTTTTAAGCAATATCACCGTTACAGAGAGAGAAGTATTGAATTGTTTAGATAAACTCAAGGTAAATAAAACGCCTGGACCTGATACAATCTCGCCTAGAGTTCTAAAGGAAGCTAAGGATGAGCTCTCTAAACCACTGACATTACTATTCAATAAATCCTTGCAGTCTGGAACTATGCCCGATCAGTGGAAGCTAGCCAACGTAACACCGATATTCAAAAAAGGCAGCAAATCCCTATCCAGTAACTATCGTCCAATTAGCTTAACCTCAGTTGTATGTAAAATGCTAGAAACGGTCATAAGAGACAGACTCGTAAATCACTTAGAGGAAAATAACATACTTAAAGATACTCAACACGGCTTTCGTAAAAAACGTTCCTGTTTAACAAACCTCTTAGACTTCTTCCACGATATCCTCAACCTCTACGATGAGAGTAAAGCTGTAGATATTATATACCTTGATTTTCAAAAGGCCTTTGACAAAGTTCCCCACAAACGTTTACTGCTAAAACTAAAAGCGCATGGAATACAAGACGGTGTGTTGAAATGGATAGAAAATTGGCTCAGCGACAGAAAGCAAATGTAAGTAGCGGGGTACCCCAGGGATCGGTACTAGGACCAATTCTCTTTCTAATTTACATCAACGACATAGATGAGGGTCTCACCTGTACAATCTCAAAATTTGCTGACGATACAAAAATTGCAAATAGCGTACTCTCAAAAGAACAAGTTGACGATATGCAACACAATCTAGATAAATTGTCATGTTGGGCCCAAATTTGGCAAATGAGTTTCAATGCGGATAAATGTAAAGTACTACATATCGGATACCTAAATGAGAAAGCAAACTATTCGATGAATGGCACTCAGCTTAAGAATGTAAACAGAGAAACCGATCTGGGAGTAACAATATCGAGTAACCTAAAACCGAGTCAACAATGTTCAGAAGTTGTTAAGAAGGCAAACAAAATAATTGGCTTTATAGGCAGGTCATTTGAGCATAAATCCAAAGAAGTTATCCTAACCCTTTACAATTCCTTAGTCCGCCCTCTTCTGGAATACTGCGTTCAATCCTGGTGCCCTTATTACCAAAAAGATATAAACAAGCTAGAACGAGTTCAACGTAGAGTTACCAAAATGATACCTAGCCTAAAGAACAAACCATACGAAGAGCGTCTTAGAGAATTAAATCTATTTCCTTTAACCCAGCGCAGATTAAGAGGCGACTTAATTCAAGTGTTCAAAATCATCAAAGGCATCGACAATATGAACTGTAGTAAGTACTTCACTATCGACCAATCTAATTACACGCGGGGAAACGGTTGCAAAATTATTGGTAAATCTTTTAACTCGCACGAATCTAAGAATTTCTTCTTCAATCGAGTTGTCAACTTGTGGAATGGGCTTCCCCGAAACGTTATAGACTGCATCACCGTTGATTCATTTAAACTCCGCCTAGACAAATATCTCGCATCAAACCCGCGACTGACTGCGTTTGTAAATGAATAACTTTATTTTATCCCCCCCTCAGTTACTAACCCATCTGTCCCCTACTAACTTCCTAATCCTGCCACGGACATTAGTTCCAGGGCAGTAATTCCCTTTCCAATGTTCCCTTACCCACTCTAAACCACTGTTTGGACACTCGATCCTCAGTGTTTTGGAGGACAAGCAACCTAGAAGGGTCACTAGATCTGTTGTTGCTTGATTTCCTTTGTACTCCTTTGTACTCCTTTGTATCTGTGCCAAGGGTGGGTGGTGTACTTGGTCCCGGCTCGCTCGTCTTGTGTACAGTAGAGCTCGGTTGCTGGAGGACTGGAACAGGCTTATATATCTCCCCATGGGTGCCAAGGTGAGCAAGGGGGGGTGTGTCTATTAAGAGCGCTGCTATGTGATTCGGGCAAGTGCCTGTGGCAAAGTGTGTCCTGTGGACCCGCCCACCTCCTTTAATACCCCTCCCTCACGGAACGGGGCCCTGTGATTGGCTGAGCCGCGCGCCCGGGAGAAGCTACACCAGCCCGTTCGCTCTGAAATTCCAACCTCCCCTCCTGCTTTATTTCACTTTCGTAATATTCTCCTGAAAGCTTGTTCGAGATGTTCTGTAGTGACTGCGGGAGTGAGGGTGGCACCATTGTAATAGAACATCTGCGACCAGGATAAAATATACGTGTGTGAACTGGGAGTGAGTTATGCGGCGAGCGTTTAAAGGGAGGTACAAGTTGCTCTCGGTGCTTCGTCACAGGAGGCCATTGATTGGTCGAGCGCGGGGGAGTGTCAAGGTCTTCCCTGTGACAAGATTTAAATGGTAAACCTTGCTTCACCACCTGAGCTAATCCCGTCACCTGATTGGCGGACGGAATTACTCCTTTAATTAATATTATTATTTGTTTTCAGTAATGGAGTCGTGTCCTCCAAAAAGTCGGGTCCTGATAACACTAAGTACGTCCCTGGCATCTGGTCTCTCTGTCATGCTGTTAGGGGCGGTGAGCTTGGCAGTGAGGGACTGGCGCCAACTCCTGCTGTCCTGTTCTATTCCCTCAGCTGTCCTTATTGTAACGGCATTGTGAGTAGATATAGTTCCTTTCTAATGCCTGGGTCACACATAGCCGAATGTGCGGCCGAATGCATACCGAAGCTGATTCGGCCTTCAATCGGGGCCGAATAGCCCGAATGTCAGAATTCTGTTTACTGTCTAATAGCTATCGCCGACAGTATACCGATGAATAGGAATACTAACCGAATGCAAACATAATGCAAACCGAATGTGCACAGATTTTTTCCCGAATTATAAAATTTGAATTGTAATGTCTTTTTTTTCGGTACAGCATCGGCAATGTGTCGGCGATTGTTCACCGATGGTGTACCGAATGCATCCAGATGGTGTCTCGAATGCATCCAGATGGTGTCTCGAATGCATCCAGATGGTGTCTCGAATGCATCCAGATGGTGTCTCGAATGCATCCAGATGGTGTCTCGAATGCATCCAGATGGTGTCTCGAATGCATCCAGATGGTGTCTCGAATGCATACCGGGAAGCTTGTATGGTATATATAATGGTGGTCCCGATGTAACCCCACATTCTATCGCTGGAAGCCGGGCGCAATGGACCTCATGGATGTGATCCCGAGTGATGTCAACAACATGACATGTTCTGTAGCTAGCAATTCCATCTACCACCTCCACTAACACCACCCCCTCCACTACCACCACCACCACCATCACCTCCCGTACCATCACCAGCACCACCCCCTCCACTACCGCCACCACTATCACCACCCCCTCCATTTTTAACGGTCATTTTGTCGGGGATGGATCGGCGAATGCATACCAAAGGAATGGAATGCATACCGAAAGTTTGGAATGCATACCGTATGCATACCGAAGTTTTCAAATGCATACCAAGGTCACAGCGAAAAATTTCTTTCGGGGCTGACTTGCCGAGATTTTCATGTCCAAGGACACTTTCGGTAATGTCACCGACGCTCTACGGAACATCCCGAAAGGCTGCCGAAGTGCCCGAATTGGCCTCATTTTGGCGGCCGAGAGTTTACCGAAGCCGCATCGGTCTGCATTCGTCATCAAATTCGGCTATGTGTGACCGGGGCATTAGCTGGATAATATCTAATTACATTATTTTTCAGATTTGAAGGCGTTCAGCCCATTAGTTTGGCGATTCTAAGACTTTGCGCACCATATCTTTGTCAATATTAAGACCTTTCGTGCCATTTAGGTGTCTATTTTTTTCCTGGCGAGCGATAGCGAGCCTGTAATTTAGGAGGAATCGGCCTTCGGCCGGGACATTTTTCTACCAAAAAATGTACAAATTTATCTTGAAAGGGGGTTTACGGGGTGTTTTTTTAAGATTGATGGAGGTCTAGCGAGGAAACTAAAACAAGTATATACAGTAATTAAGTATATATAGGCTATATATAAACAAGTATATACTGTAATTAAGTATATATAGGCTATATATAAACAAGTATATACTGTAATTAAGTATATATAGGCTATATATAAACAAGTATATACTGTAATTAAGTATATATAGGCTATATATAAACAAGTATATACTGTAATTAAGTATATATAGGCTATATATAAACAAGTATATACTGTAATTAAGTATATATAGGCTATATATAAACAAGTATATACTGTAATTAAGTATATATAGGCTATATATAAACAAGTATATACTGTAATTAAGTATATATAGGCTATATATAAACAAGTATATACTGTAATTAAGTATATATAGGCTATATATAAACAAGTATACTGTAATTAAGTATATATAGGCTATATATAAACAAGTATATACTGTAATTAAGTATATATAGGCTATATATAAACAAGTATATACTGTAATTAAGTATATATAGGCTATATATAAACAAGTATATACTGTAATTAAGTATATATAGGCTATATATAAACAAGTATATACTGTAATTAAGTATATATAGGCTATATATAAACAAGTATATACTGTAATTAAGTATATATAGGCTATATATAAACAAGTATATACTGTAATTAAGTATATATAGGCTATATATAAACAAGTATATACTGTAATTAAGTATATATAGGCTATATATAAACAAGTATATACTGTAATTAAGTATATATAGGCTATATATAAACAAGTATATACTGTAATTAAGTATATATAGGCTATATATAAACAAGTATACTGTAATTAAGTATATATAGGCTATATATAAACAAGTATATACTGTAATTAAGTATATATAGGCTATATATAAACAAGTATATACTGTAATTAAGTATATATAGGCTATATATAAACAAGTATATACTGTAATTAAGTATATATAGGCTATATATAAACAAGTATATACTGTAATTAAGTATATATAGGCTATATATAAACAAGTATATACTGTAATTAAGTATATATAGGCTATATATAAACAAGTATATACTGTAATTAAGTATATATAGGCTATATAAAAAAAAAAAAAAAAAAAAAAAAAAAAAAAAAAAAATCCCTTTAAGGAGAGATATCGACTTGAGGGATTTTTTTCTGAACCCCTTTCTCCCTCATGTTTATCCCCATTGCTTTTGAGATTTTAAGACAGTCGCCCCATTAGTTTGGCGATTTTAAGAACTTTCGCTCCATTTCCGTCAATTTTAAGACCTTTCGTGCAATTTAGGTATCGATTTTATCCTGGCGAGCGATAGCGAGCCTGTAATTTAAGAGGAACAGGCTTTCAGCCGGGAAATTTTTCAACCGAAAAATGTACAAATTTATCTTGAAAGGGGCTCAAGGGGGTGTAATCTTAAGCTTGATGGATATCTAGAGACCAAACTAAAAACCTCCCCTTAAGCACGTCCCTGGCAGCTGGTCTCTCCGTCATGTTGTTAGGGGCGGGGTTAGTCTGCTGTCCCGTTCTATCCCCTCAGCTGTCCTTATTGTAACGGCATTGTGAGTAGCTAGAGTTCCTTTCTAAGCTGAATAATATCTAGTTATATCATCTTTCAGGTTTGAAGACGTTCGGTCCATTACTTTGGTGATTTTAAGATTCTCTACCCATTTCTTTGTCAATATTAAGACCTTTCGTGCCATTTAGGTGTCGATTTTTTTTGCTGGCGAGCGATAGCGAGCCTTTCATTTTAGAAGGAAGCGGCCTTTGGCTGGGAAAATTTTCTACCAAAAAATTTACAAATTTATCTTGAGAGGGGGTCTAAGGGGTGTTTTTCTAAGCTTGATGGAGGTCTAGCGTGGAAATTCAAAAATATATAAATACATTAATACATAGACCAAACATCAAGCACTACCCCCTTAAACACCCACATCGAGTTGGGGCCACCGCTAGAATTATACCCAATTTGGTCTCCTCTTTTCAGCCTGATGAACGAATCTCCCCGTTGGCTTGTACAGAGAGGGCGTGGACAGAAAGCCGCCCAGTTTTTAAAGAAGGCCGCCCATCACAATCACGACGCCCACCAGACGCCTGCCGCCCTCACTTCCTTCATAGAACATCTAGAAAAGGTGATTTTTAGATTTATACATATATCTAAAATGCTATATCTAAAGGAAATATCTGGCATATATATAAAGGCTATATCTAAATGGCTATATCTAAAAGGCTATATCTAAAAGGCTATATCTGACATATATCTAAAAGGCTATATCTAAAATATATCTAAAAGGCTATATCTAAAGGCTATCTGCTGCCCAAATGTCATCGAAGTTTCGACATACTGGTCGTTCCAAGGTTCACATAAATATTACTTCAGAGCTATGAAAACTCAGCCATACCTAATATTCCACAGATAAACATTCAACATTTTCTTTTCTTTTCGACAGGAAGGATGTTCGAGAGAAAATAAAACATTCAATATCGGAGCCACACCACAGATAAACATTCCAAATTTTCTTTTCTTTTTCAACAGAAAGGATGTTCGAGAGAAAATCCCACAATTTCCATATCGGCTCGTTGTTTGGGCCTTCTGCAAAAAATCCACATTCTTTTTTTTTCAACAGAAAGGATGTTCGAGAGAAATTCCAACAAATTCCATATCGGCTTGTTGTTCTGGACTTGTGCAGGAGGTGAAGGAGTGTGCGAGGTCCCCGGCCATGCGCCACATCCTACTGGCAGCCTCTGTACTCTGCTTTGCCAATCGGGCACTTTGGCTCGCTATTCCACTCAATGCCAACAACTTCACCAGGTGGGTTTTTTTTTTTTTTTTTCAATGTGAGTGAGGGAGACACAAGGCAGAACTGCTTGTAGCGAGTGCCTTTTTTTTTTCTATGTGAGTGAGGGAGACAAAAGGCAGAACGGCCTGTAGCGAGTGCCTCTCCCATAGTTGAAAGAGTGACAGCGCCAAAATCAAGGGACGTTCGAGGTCGATGAGGTATAGGTGGCGCCAACGAACTTGACAAACATCTTGATCCTTGACCACTTTGTAACTCAAAAAGGCCTAGAGCAAACTGGCTATATTTATCCACACCTATTCCCTGGTGGACTCTTCCCAAATGATAGAAATGTCATCGCGATTGCTTTCATTAATTTTGAGTTGTAAGAAGTTAAGGGGTCAAGATTATTGTCAAGTTCTTTGGCGCTACCTATAGTTCTTTGGCGCTACCTATAGTTCTTTGGCGCTACCTATAGTTCTTTGGCGCTACCTATAGTTCTTTGGCACTACCTATACTGTAGTTCTTTGGCGCTACCTATAGTTCTTTGGCGCTACCTATAGTTCTTTGGCGCTACCTATAGTTCTTTGGCGCTACCTATAGTTCTTTGGCGCTACCTATACTGTAGTTCTTTGGCGCTACCTATAGTTCTTTGGCGCTACCTATAGTTGTATAGTTTCATCATGGGAATATTAGCAATGTCATAAAACTAGAATTCACCTACTAGACGAGACAGAGAAAGGGGCGAGGGAACGCGAAAGCGGTCCAGTACCCTAAGAATTGGTACTTTAAATGTTTCTGTTCGGGCTCTGCCTCGAGTCGGCCACCCTCAGCTATGAGGTATGTGCCTGGGTATAATACATACGTACACTCGGTCAAAAAAGTATCTGCACCCCTACCCTGATAATCTGGTGTGTGCAGCTTGGTAGGGTTGGCATCTCTGCCTGCAGCTATATCCATCTATACCACTACCTACGACCTACGACCTATACTACCAAGCTGTACACACCAGATTATCAGGGTAGGGTGCAGTTAATTTTTTGACCTAGTGTACAGTTACAGAGGATGGGCATATTTATTATTATAGTATCTCCACATTTCAGTAGTGCACCCCAGCTTTACATGACGACCTTCGGAGCGGCTGACCTGATCTCCGTCCTGTTTGGCTTTTGCCTGATCGAGAACCTACCTCGTCGCATTTTGCTGGCGAGTACCCACGCTATCATCGCCGTATGCTTTCTGGCCATCATCCTCATTCCGCAAGGTTATTTGAACATTAAATAGCTTGATTTTGGTTAACCCTTTGAGTACCAGCGACGTATGTTATGTTCTGGGTGTGGTGTCCCGAGTTGGAATCCCGGGAGGGCCATATGCTTTCATTAGTTTATTCAAGTGCATTGGGGTTTGTAGTTGATGATTAATGTTAAGAACGGGGTGTTACTTTTTTAAATTTAAATTAGATTTTAATTTATCTTTACATGTTGGTTTGTGATTTTTTTTTTTTTTTACAGGACCTTAGCCTTTGAGCACTATTTTTTATCCGGACATTTTAGTATCAACAAATGTACAAATTTAGCTTGAAGGTGGTCTGGGTGGGAATTCTTTAGCTTGAAGGAAGACTGGGAAGGCGTTTTTATTAGCCTAGGCTACAAACTAAAATACATTGCTGGAAAAAAATATATATTATATTAAGGGGGCCACCTCACTTTTTTTTCTCTTTCTCTCCCGTCCAATCCCAGTGACGGCTACCAGCCGTCAGTAGATAAGTCACTCCCCAGTCCCAGTGACAGCTGGGATAATAATAATAATAATAATAATAAGAGTGTAGAGAGGGAAGAAGGGGTGTTGGAGAGAGAAGAAGCTGTTGGAGTGGCTTTGTTGTGTGTGTTATTAGTTTGTTGTATATAAAATAAATGTGTTTGTATCTATACCAACAGAGTACACCTGGATACGGTGGTGCTGATGGGAGCCGTCAGTAATGTACTTTCCTTGTAACTGCCTGGTACCACGACCATTTGAGCACTGCTCTCGATATGGCAATACTTCTCAGCTTATATAAAACCCACTGAAGGCTGGGAGAGCCAGTCTTCCTTCATCTCTTGAGGTGGAAGGTTGTTCTATCTTGCCATTTTGGCCACATTGCTTGGGACTGGGGGGACTTTCATTACTGTATCCGCCGGTACAGTAGGGGTTAACAGAAGAAAACGTTAAAAGTTCAGCTTTAAATTGGTACCAGATTCATCTTGCTACGATTAGTAGTTCTTGAGATATGGGTTCTTAGAAAGTGACCTATACTTTTGAAACACCCTGTACTTTCCTATTGTCTGAAGAGTGCAGAGAGGGAAGAAGGGGTGTTGGAGAGAGAGGAAGTTGTTGGAGTGGCTTTGTTGTGTGTGTTATTAGTTTATTGTCTATTCTATTCTATTAGGCACCTCGTACCTACTTTCCACTTTCCTATGTTCTGAAGAGTGTAGAGAGGGAAGAAGGGGTGTTGGAGAGAGAAGAAGCTGTTGGAGTGGCTTTGTTGTGTGTGTTATTAGTTTGTTGTATATAAAATAAATGTGTTTGTATCTATACCAACAGAGTACACCTGGATACGGTGGGTGCTGGTGATGTCAGCTGCCTGCCTGGTGTCCCTAGCATATGAGGTACGGTGTGGACAATTGACCACTTGCGAGTTTCAGGCTATACAGATTTTGTGTTTTGTTTTGTTTTGTTTTGTTTATCTGTTGTGTTGTGATGTCCCCTATACATACATACATTATTATTATTATTATTATTAATATGTATGTATGTTTGTAAAGCGTTGGAAACTATTGGATTCTTTTATTATTTTATATATAATTATTTGTATTATTATATTATTATTATTATCATTAGTAATAGTAGTAGTAGTAGTAGTAGTAGTAGTAGAAGCAGCAGTAGTAGTATTAGTATTAGTATTAGTAGTAGAAGCAGTAGTAGTAGTAGTAGTAGTAGTAGTAGTAGTAGTAGCAGACGGCAACACAAAAGAGAAAACACTGAGGACAAGGCCAGGAGATTCGGCGACCAGATGAGACAAGATAAAGTGGCACCTGCAATACGATCGCTGACAAAGGAGGCAGCTAGTGGGCTGTTGCCTATCACAAGAGATACCATCAAGCTGCTGGAAGAGAAACATCCGCAACCTAGTATATCCGAGTCAGAAGCTAGAGGGGGCTTATATACCACCGAACCCCGTCATCTACGAACAAATCACAGCCGAGAAGATTTGGAAAAAGGCTCTAGGGACACAAGGCAGTGCAGGACCCTCAGGGATGGATGCAAACGGTTGGAGAACAATCCTGAGCAGCACACTTTTCGGAGTTGCAGCGACCGACTTACGCAGGGCGCTGGCAGATCTTGCAAGAAAAATGGCCACTCAAGATTGTCAACACTTGGAGGCCTACACAGCTTGTCGTCTAATACCATTGGACAAGAATCCAGGGTGCAGACCTGTAGGGGTGGGTGAAGTGTTGAGAAGAATCATCGGAAAATGCATAATGGAGGTGGTGAAGGACGATGTCCGGTCAGCGGCTGGAAATCTCCAAGTGTGTGCTGGCCACCAAGCAGGGGGAGAGGCAGCAATTCATGCAATAAGAGAAATATATGAGCAAGAAGAATGTGAAGCCGTGCTGTTAGTGGATGCATCAAATGCCTTTAACACCATCAACAGAAAGACAGCAATTCACAACATCAAGGTAAAATGCCCCAGCTTAGCCACCTATGTAGAGAATACCTATAAACAGCCTGCAGACCTCTTCATAGTAAACAACCAAAACTCACGACGTGGAACGGCACTGAAATCAATGGAAGGAACCACACAAGGGGACCCAGTAGCAATGGCGATGTACGCATTAGGTCTCTCGGTGTTGCTATCATTAACAAGACATGAGACAACACATGTTAAGCAGGCGGCCTATGCAGATGATCTCACTGGAGCAGGGAAAGTCAATGATCTCAAGAGCTGGTGGGAGCAAGTATCACAAGTGGGACCAGAAATAGGATACTTTCCAAATGCTAGTAAGTCTATACTGATAGTAAAAGCAGAACATTACGAAAATGCCTTAGACGCTTTCAACAGTAGTGAAGTGGTCGTAACAAAGGACGGACAGCGTCATCTAGGGGCAGTGATTGGCACAGAAGAGTTCAAGAAGCAATACATGGAAGAGAAGGTCAGAGAGTGGGTAAACGAAATAGAAATACTAGCCAAAATTGCAAAGACGGAACCACAGGCTGCATATTCGGCATTCACATATGGGGTCAAACACCGCTGGACCTACTTGATGCGTACCATTCCAAACGTGGGTCCACAACTTCAACCGCTAGAAGATGCCATCAGAGACAAACTCATCCCAGCTTGGATGAAGTCCCACACCCCAAATGCTACAGAGAGGGAGTTGCTCGCACTTCCTCCTAGGTTAGGAGGGCTTGGAATCATCAATCCGGTGAGGAGGGCGACAACGGAACATGAGAACTCAGTAAAGATAACAGAATCTCTCACTGAACGCATCGTAGAGCAAGATCCTGACGGCGAAATGGACCAGGCGGACATCTACAATATCATAAAGACCATCACGTCAGAGAGGCAAAACTCACAGAAAAATGACCTGGCACAATTGATGCGACAACTTTCCCCGAGACTAACAAGAAAAGTACAAATAGCACAAGAAACGGGTGCTTCAAATTGGCTGACAACACTACCAATCAAGGCAAAAGGCTTCAATCTAAACAAACAAGAATTTAATGATGCTATTGCACTGAGGTATGATTGGCCGATTGAAGGACTGCCCGATCGATGCGTTTGTGGAATCAGCAACGATGCAGACCACAGCATGATATGTAAGAAGGGAGGATTTATCAGCATCAGGCACGATGAAGTAAGAGATGTAACGGCGAACATGCTCAGGGAGGTGTGTCGAGATGTGGTGCGCGAACCATCACTCATTCCCTTGGAGGGAGAGATCTTGCAGCACAGGACGGCCAACACATCCAACGAAGCACGAGTGGACGTTAATGCAAGAAGTTTTTGGACAAGAGCACAGCGAGCATTCTTTGACGTAAGAATATTCGACCCAATGGCCCATAGCTACAGCGGGTTGTCTCTGGAGGCTGCACACAAGAGGAATGAACAAGAGAAGGTCAGGGCATATGGGGAAAGGATCTTAAATATCGAACATGGCAGCTTTACCCCACTAGTCTTCACCACATCTGGAGGGATGGGACCTAGGGCCCAGTGCTTCTATTCAAGGCTTGCAGAGATCATCGCAGAGAAGAAGAAACAGCCCAGGAGCCACGTTGTAGCCTGGATGAGGTGCCGTCTATCTTTCTCGTTGCTCAGATCAGCACTACTATGCCTGCGGGGAACAAGACTGTCTGCACCACAACCAGTGACGGTGGCAGAAGTGGACTACGAGGCAGCAGTGGCAGAGGGTCGCATAGGAAGGAGACTGGATTGAAGTTGCATGGTGTTGAATAGTAATATCTGATGCTTGTAAAATAAAATGTTTGAACAATATTTAATAAAAAAAAAAAAAAGTAGTAGTAGTAGTAGTAGATGCAGTAGTAGTAGTGCAGACGATCTCACTGGAGCGGGAAAAGTCAACAATCTCAAGCACTGGTGGGAACAAATATCAGAGGTAGGACCAAAAATAGGGTACCATCCAAATGCCAGAAAGTCAATACTAATAGTAAAAACAGAACATTATGAAAGGGCGGTAGAAGCTTTCAGCGGTAGTGAAGTGGTAGTAACAAAGGACGGACAGCGTCACCTTGGGGCGGTGATCGGCACGGAAGAGTTCAAGAACAAATACATAGAGGAGAAGGTCAGAGAATGGGTAAATGAAATTGAGAAACTGGCCAATATTGCAAAGACGGAACCACAGGCTGCGTATTCGGCATTCACATATGGGGTCAAACATCGCTGGACCTACTTGATGAGAACCGTTCCAAATGTGAGCGCATTACTTCAACCGCTGGAAGATGCCATCAGAGACAAACTCATCCCAGCGTGGATAAAGTCGCACACCCCGAATGATAGAGAGAGGGAGCTGCTCGCACTGCCTCCTAGGTTGGGAGGGATGGGAATCATCGACCCAGTGAAGAGGGCGGTAACGGAATACCAGAACTCGGTAAAGATAACAGGATCTCTCACTGACCGTATCATAGCACAAGATTCTGACGGTGAAGTAGACCAGGCAGACATCTACAACATCAGAAAGACCATCACGTCAGAGAGGCAAAACTCACAGAAAAATGACCTGGCACAATTGATGGGACAACTTCACCCGAGACAAACAAGAAAACTACAAATAGCACAAGAAACGGGCGCTTCAAATTGGCTGACAACACTACCAATCAAGGCAAAAAGCTTCAATCTCAACAAACAAGAATTTAATGATGCTATTGCACTGAGGTATGATTGGCCGATTGAAGGACTGCCCGATCGATGCGTTTGTGGAACCATCAACGATACAGACCACACCATGATATGTAAGAAAGGAGGATTCATCAGCATCAGGCACGATGAAGTAAGAGATATAACAGCGAACATGCTCAGGGAGGTGTGTAGAGATGTGGTGAGTGAACCATCACTCATTCCCTTGGGTGGAGAGACCATGCAGCACAGGACGGCCAACACATCCACTGAAGCAAGATTGGACGTTAGTGCAAGAGGCTTTTGGACAAATGCACAGCAAGCGTTCTTTGACATAAGAGTATTTGACCCAATGGCCCACAGCTACAGCGAGCTGTCTCTGGAGGCTGCACACAAGAGGAACGAACGAGAGAAGGTCAGGACATATGGAGAAAGGATCTTACAAGTCGAACATGGCAGCTTTACCCCACTAGTCTTCACCACATCAGGAGGGATGGGACCCAGGGCCCAGTGCTTCTATTCAAGGCTAGCAGAGATCATCGCAGAGAAGAAGCAACAGCCTAGGAGCCACGTCGTAGCCTGGATGAGATGCCGTCTATCTTTCTCATTGCTCAGATCAGCACTACTATGCCTGCGGGGAACAAGAAGGTCTGCACCACAACCAGTGACGGTGGAAGAAGTAGACTACGAGGCAGCAGTGGCAGAGGGTCGCATAGGAAGGAGACTGGATTGAAGTTGCATGGTGTAGAATAGTAGTATCTGATGCTTGTGAAATTTAGTATGTGTACAATATTAAATATAAGGTAGTGGTGGTGGTGATGGTGGAGGTGGTGATGGTAGTAGTAGTAACATGAAATGTATGAAAAATATTAAATAAAAATCAATGTAGTAGTAGTAATCCACGATGATGAGTCTGAGTGCTTACCCCGGAATAGGAAGTAGCTGAATGACAACGAAGTCAGGCGCTTTGATGACTATTCTGACCTAGTCTAGGGTCCAAAGAGGGGATGCACAGACTGAGTGGTTAAAAAACAAAAACAAAACAAAAAAGTAGTAGTAGGAGTAGTACTAGCCAACAGTCGGTCAGAAGAAGACGTATGGATTTATCTCTCCGTGGGGAACAGCATATTAGTGAGGGAAGGGGTAGGGATGGAACTATGATACAATCAACAGAGTGAACGGGAAATTACGGTGATTGGATAGTGAGTGAAAAACTGGAGATCTATCTAACCAAAATTAAGCGACAAGTGAAAGAAGAAATGGAATTTTGAAGAGTGAGGCAAGGAACAGACAGTGACAGGGACAATAACCGCACCCCCGTAATAATAATAATAATAATAATAATAATAATAATGACCGTGACCTCTACCAACCAGTACCACCACCACCAACACCTCCAGCACCACTCAGCATCACACTGGGTAACCCCCCCCCCCCTTCCCCCTTCCCCACCCACACCCCCACCTACCCACCTGCTGTCATCACGCCAGCGCATGGAGATACGAGTCATGGAGAAGTGAACCAAATCATTCTACATTTCAATGATGCAGAAAAGACAAACATATTGCTGAACATCTGAGGAATATATTGAATACTTACTGGGTGTGCTCTAGATATCTCCCATACCCCTTACCCTACAACCCTACCCTTCCCCCCCCCCCTACCCTACCCCTTACCCCTTATCCATACCCCACCCCCTCCTACAGTCCCTTACCCCTTACCCTACCCCACCCCACCCCCACACCTGCTACCTTACCCAGTGACCTGTGACCCCCTCACTCTCACTCTCGCCCTCGCTCTATCTACCTCTATTGCTAGCTCTCTCTCTCTACCTCATATCCAGTGTTAAATTAATCACCTTCAAAACCACAGGGACATTATCTCTCTCTCTAGTCTCCACTGATCAACTAATCACTTTCAACATCAGTGAATAATACTATACCCCCCCACCCTCTCTCTCTCTCGCTCTCTCTCTCTCTCTCTCTCTACTCTCTCTAGTCTCCACTGATCAACTAATCACTTTCAACATCAGTGAATAATACTATAACCCCCCCCCTTCTCTCTCTCTCTCTCTCTTCCCTTACTTTACTGACCCCTTCCATCACTGCCCTTTACACTCTCACTCTCACAATCACGCTCTTTATCTCTATCGTGTCATCCTGTTTAATTGTTTACTTAGTTTGTGTAAGTCACGTAGCAACAACAAATTATACAGACACAACAATCTTACACATACATCCCACCAGTCTGTCAGGGGGAATATCAAATATGACAAACAATCATACTAATAGGAAATAAACACTGTAGTACAACAATATATGTAGACATACCGAAATATTTTTGAGTGTTGCTACACAGGCTATGTACGGACGATAAGGTAAACTTATAATTATCTAAGTAATACTGATTTTTGGACACAAATCATCTTCTTAGTTAGGCACTGCTTAATAGTTTCCTAGAATATTCGTTAGGACCTGTGTACCTGCCTACAGTTATCTTAGACCTACTATTTAAGGACTTAGTAGAGGAACTGACAGAAATGTGGATATAATAATGAGATAAGGATAAGATGGAGGACGAGGACAGCTCAGACGAGGCTCCATCACAAAGGTAAAAAAATTACAAAAAATGCTGCATATGTACCAAACATGAACACAACTGTGAGCATTGCAGTTGTGTGAAGAGAAATAAAATTTGCACAAACTGTAATAAAGGGGACAATTGTCGTAACCCTTTAGGTAGAACAGGAACGAGTGGAGAGACGGCAGCAAATTCCCAGAGTGAGCGACGGGAGGCAGATGAGGGAGGCCGTCAGGGTGGCAGGGAATCCGAAACAATAAGGGGAGTAGCAAGGGACTCAAGGGCCCCAAGAGAGATAGAAGAACCCCAAGAAGCGGAAAGTAATGAGGAGCCAACAAGAGACACAAGAGAGGGAGACGACAACCGAGACGGAAGAGAGGATGGCAGACCTCCAAGGGGGCCAAATGAAGCAGGCAGAGGTGGAAACATATTCTGGAAAGGATTACGGGAAGAGGAAGTTAGAATTTGGATTGATGCAACATACTCAGAAATAGTATATTGGTCTGCACACAACTTTTTCAACCCTCCAAAATGTGGTGCCACCACCAACATGCTGAACGATATGACAAAGCTCATTTATAACTATGTCTATGACACATCTTTAGCCCCGTATGTTCTCAAGATAATTTTCAGCATTCCACATCTCTTCTTGCAAAAAACTCACCACAAATCTAATCAAGGCGAAAATGTGACTGCGCTAACAAGAAGAATGAAATTATGGAATGAGAACAAGATGGATGACTTACTCAATGAAGCCAGAGCATTACAAGGGAGACTAGGCAGGCGGCGGCAAAAAAAAGAAAAATAATGAAGACGAGGCCAGGAGATTCGGCGACCAGATGAGGCAAGGAAAAGTGGCACCTGCAATAAGGTCCCTGACAAAGGAGGCAGCTTGTGGGTTGCTGCCTATCACAAGAGAAACCATCCAAATGTTGAAAGAGAAACATCCACAACCTAGTGTCCACGAGAGTCAGAGACTAGAGGGTGATTATATACCACCGAACACCGTCATATACGAACGAATCACAGGCGAAATGATTTGGAAAAAGGCTCTAGGGACACAAGGCAGTGCAGGCCCATCAGGGCTGGATGCAAACGGCTGGAGGACAATCCTGAGTAGAGCAATCTTCGGACTAGCAGCAATCTTCGGACTAGCAGCAATCTTCGGACTAGCAGCAATCTTCGGACTAGCAGCAATCTTCGGACTAGCAGCAATCTTCGGACTAGCAGCAATCTTCGGACTAGCAGCAATCTTCGGACTAGCAGCAATCTTCGGACTAGCAGCAATCTTCGGACTAGCAGCAATCTTCGGACTAGCAGCAATCTTCGGACTAGCAGCAATCTTCGGACTAGCAGCAATCTTCGGACTAGCAGCAATCTTCGGACTAGCAGCAATCTTCGGACTAGCAGCAATCTTCGGACTAGCAGCAATCTTCGGACTAGCAGCAATCTTCGGACTAGCAGCAATCTTCGGACTAGCAGCAATCTTCGGACTAGCAGCAATCTTCGGACTAGCAGCAATCTTCGGACTAGCAGCAATCTTCGGACTAGCAGCAATCTTCGGACTAGCAGCAATCTTCGGACTAGCAGCAATCTTCGGACTAGCAGCAATCTTCGGACTAGCAGCAATCTTCGGACTAGCAGCAATCTTCGGACTAGCAGCAATCTTCGGACTAGCAGCAATCTTCGGACTAGCAGCAATCTTCGGACTAGCAGCAATCTTCGGACTAGCAGCAATCTTCGGACTAGCAGCAATCTTCGGACTAGCAGCAATCTTCGGACTAGCAGCAATCTTCGGACTAGCAGCAATCTTCGGACTAGCAGCAATCTTCGGACTAGCAGCAATCTTCGGACTAGCAGCAACAGACTTATGTAGGGCTCTGGCAGCTCTTGCAAGAAAGATGACCACCCAAAATTGTCAACATTTGGAGGCTTACACAGCTTGTCGCCTAATACCTTTAGACAAGAATCCAGGATGCAGACCAGTAGGAGTGGGTGAAGTGCTGAGAAGAATCATCGGAAAATGCATAATGGAAGTGGTGAAAGACGATGTGCGGTCAGCGGCCGGTAATCTCCAAGTGTGTGCCGGCCACCAAGCAGGGGGAGAGGCAGCAATTCATGCCATAAGAAAAATATATGAGCAAGTGGACTGTGAAGCTGTGCTGCTAGTGGATGCAACAAACGCCTTTAACACCATCAACAGAAAGACGGCAATACATAACATCAAAGTAAAATGCCCCAGTTTTGCCACCTATGTAGAGAACACCTATAAAAAGCCTGCGGACCTCTTCATAGTAAACAACCAGAACACACGAAGGGGAACACCTCTGAAATCAATGGAAGGAACCACACAAGGTGACCCAGTAGCAATGGCAATGTACGCCTTAGGTCTCTCAGTGTTGCTAACCTTAACAAGCCATGAGGCGACGCAAGTAAAGCAGGTGGCCTATGCAGACGATCTCACTGGAGCGGGAAAAGTCAACAATCTCAAGCACTGGTGGGAACAAATATCAGAGGTAGGACCAAAAATAGGGTACCATCCAAATGCCAGAAAGTCAATACTAATAGTAAAAACAGAACATTATGAAAGGGCGGTAGAAGCTTTCAGCGGTAGTGAAGTGGTAGTAACAAAGGACGGACAGCGTCACCTTGGGGCGGTGATCGGCACGGAAGAGTTCAAGAACAAATACATAGAGGAGAAGGTCAGAGAATGGGTAAATGAAATTGAGAAACTGGCCAATATTGCAAAGACGGAACCACAGGCCGCGTATTCGGCATTCACATATGGGGTCAAACATCGCTGGACCTACTTGATGAGAACCGTTCCAAATGTGAGCGCATTACTTCAACCGCTGGAAGATGCCATCAGAGACAAACTCATCCCAGCGTGGATAAAGTCGCACACCCCGAATGATACAGAGAGGGAGCTGCTCGCACTGCCTCCTAGGTTGGGAGGGATGGGAATCATCGACCCAGTGAAGAGGGCGGTAACGGAATACCAGAACTCGGTAAAGATAACAGGATCTCTCACTGACCGTATCATAGCACAAGATTCTGACGGTGAAGTAGACCAGGCAGACATCTACAACATCAGAAAGACCATCACGTCAGAGAGGCAAAACTCACAGAAAAATGACCTGGCACAATTGATGGGACAACTTCACCCGAGACAAACAAGAAAACTACAAATAGCACAAGAAACGGGCGCTTCAAATTGGCTGACAACACTACCAATCAAGGCAAAAAGCTTCAATCTCAACAAACAAGAATTTAATGATGCTATTGCACTGAGGTATGATTGGCTGATTGAAGGACTGCCCGATCGATGCGTTTGTGGAACCATCAACGATACAGACCACACCATGATATGTAAGAAAGGAGGATTCATCAGCATCAGGCACGATGAAGTAAGAGATATAACAGCGAACATGCTCAGGGAGGTGTGTAGAGATGTGGTGAGCGAACCATCACTCATTCCCTTGGGTGGAGAGACCATGCAGCACAGGACGGCCAACACATCCACTGAAGCAAGATTGGACGTTAGTGCAAGAGGCTTTTGGACAAATGCACAGCGAGCGTTCTTTGACATAAGAGTATTTGACCCAATGGCCCACAGCTACAGCGAGCTGTCTCTGGAGGCTGCACACAAGAGGAACGAACGAGAGAAGGTCAGGACATATGGAGAAAGGATCTTACAAGTCGAACATGGCAGCTTTACCCCACTAGTCTTCACCACATCAGGAGGGATGGGACCCAGGGCCCAGTGCTTCTATTCAAGGCTAGCAGAGATCATCGCAGAGAAGAAGCAACAGCCTAGGAGCCACGTCGTAGCCTGGATGAGATGCCGTCTATCTTTCTCATTGCTCAGATCAGCACTACTATGCCTGCGGGGAACAAGAAGGTCTGTACCACAACCAGTGACGGTGGCAGAAGTAGACTACGAGGCAGCAGTGGCAGAGGGTCGCATAGGAAGGAGACTGGATTGAAGTTGCATGGTGTAGAATAGTAGTATCTGATGCTTGTGAAATTTAGTATGTGTACAATATTAAATATAAGGTAGTGGTGGTGGTGATGGTGGAGGTGGTGATGGTAGTAGTAGTAACATGAAATGTATGAAACATATTAAAAAAAAAAAAAAAAAAATAGTAGTAGTAGTAGTAGTAGTAGAAGAACCAGCAGAAGTAGTAGTAGTAGTAGTAGTAGTAGAAGAAGCAACAGTAGTAGTAGTAGTAGTAGTAGTAATAGTATAATATATTTATTTTCCGTTTTCTGTTTTCAGGTATGCCTCGTGTATTTTGTGGAGCTGATGCCCACAATGTTCCGGTCCCGAGGCGTCACATTCATAGAGCTCTGCGGGTACATGGGGGGCCTAATTATCCCTATCCTCACTGACGTCCTGGTAAGTTTAGACATCTTAACCCTTTCATGTCCTGGTAAGTTTAGACATCTTAACCCTTTCGCGTCCTGGTAAGTTTAGACATCTTAACCCTTTCACGTCCTGGTAAGTTTAGACATCTTAACCCTTTCACGTCCTGGTAAGTTTAGACATCTTAACCCTTTCACGTCCTGGTAAGTTTAGACATCTTAACCCTTTCACGTCCTGGTAAGTTTAGACATCTTAAGACGTTAGCTTCTGAAGTCCTAATTTAAGGGGACATTTCCACTTGAGTGATTTTTTTCTGGACCCCTTTCTCCCTCATGTTTAGCCCCATTGCTTTTGATATTTTAAGATGTTCGCCCCATAATTAAGAACTTTCGCCCCATTGTTGTCAATTTTAAGAACTTTCATGCAATTTAGGTGTCAATTCTTTCCTGGCGAGCGATAGCGAGCCTGCAATTTAAGAGGAAGCGGCCTTTGGCCGGGACATTTTTTCTACCGAAAAATGTACACATTTATCTTGAAAGGGGGCCTAGAGGGTGTAATTTTAAGCTTGATGGAGGTCTAGGGAACTAACTAAAAACCTCCCCTTAACGAACTAACTAGGGAGCAAACTAAGAGCTCTGTGGGTACATGGGGGGCCTAATTATCCCTATCCTCACTGATGTCCTGGCAAGTTCAGACATCTTAGGGGGAGATGGGCCGGTTTTCTGGACCACTTTCTCCCTCATGTTTAGCCGCATTAGTTTTGATATTTTAAGATCTTTGCCCTATTAGTTAGTCGATTTTAAGAACTTTCGTCCCATTTCTTAGTCAATATTTAGACCTTTCGTGCTATTTAGGTGTCGATTTTTTACCTGGCGAACGATAGTGAGCCTGTAATGTTGGAAGAACCGGTCTTCGGCCGGGACATTTTTCTACCGAAAAATGTACAAACATTAATGAATCTAGAAGGGGGTTCTAATGGATGTTTTTTTTTAAATTTGATGGAGGTCTAGGGAGGAAACTAGAAAAATAATGAATACATTGTTACGTATCTTGATCCTCAAGTGGTTAACTTGATGAATCTAGATAGCACAGAGATATATATTAAGGTATCAGTCAGCTGAAGGCAAAACAAAAGTAAAATCTAATAAAATTATTTCCTGTTGTTGCTTCCTTTCCTTTTGGATCTTAGGACTTAGTATCCTTTATTGACTGATACTCTTTAATTATGAAAAATACTGAAACTAATTAAAATCATGTAGTATTTATAAAGAATTATTATTTAACCGAAGCTTAGTAGGCTATGGTTATGAACCGAAGAAGTTATAGCTAAAGAAGGACTATTAATTCTATAAAAAGTCTTGAAAGATAAATATTAAAGTAAGAATATTTCTGTCTCTTACCCTTTTTGAAATGAATAGATAGTTTTCTTAGATGTCCTTTTATTTATTTTTAATGTAATTATTCTTGGTTCTTGTCTTACGTTAACAGTATTATATTATTATTATCATCAGGATTTATATCAAAGTCACATAAAAAGTTAGATATATATATTTAATAATTAGTTAAATGTATTTCTTAACCACGTAACATTGAGGTTTGATTATAAGTAAATTAAGTTACAGGATCGCTTCATAGATTCGATTCAGGTCTCACTCAAATAATATGAAAAGCAAATATAATATTTTGAAGCTAAAAGAATTTACTTCAGCTTAGGAAATCACTAGAAGTAATATTAACACAGCCATGTTAGTCTAAGGCGATATTACTAATATGAGACAATAGCATCACCGTACTAAGCACCGTTAAGCAATGTAAGCTTAATTCAAAGAAAATGAAAGAACTCGTAAGTATTAATATATAACAATAGTATTACTTTCATCATAACCCAATTACTTAAAGAGTTGCTTTAGTCCACAAGTTATTCAACTAAAATAGTTAAGTACATAATAATAGCGTTAACGTTAATTCCCAATCACATATCTCACTAACCAACATAACGTAAGTGTTTACACCGAACACACTTAACACACACTTATATAATCCGACTGACAGTCACAATCCCATTATAATACTTCACCCGGTCTTCCTCCAGCTGCAAGTTCACCTTCCCCAACTCCAAATGAGACTGATTTGAATGCCCACTACTCGGGTCTTATATACTAAACAATGATGGTGTAGGAACGAATCAGGAGGCGAGTGATGGTGCGCGCCCCTATCATAGCTCCTAGAGTTGCATAGCAGGTGCGTGGACCAATGGAGTCTCCTGGCGTCGATCATAAGTCATAGCGTCGGGTCATCAAAGTAGTTTGCAGGGTCCCCTATGACGCACGCAGGTGTGAAGGCTTGTTTGCTGGTATGCGGACGAGCTGGTTTCCCACTCGCTGGTTCGCTCGCTAGTCTGCTTCGCCGCTTGGGTAGTTTGACACTCCTTCAACTCTAATTCTAACTCTTAAATTAACATACAGGGCTCCGTATGTCAGAACATGCAAACATCGCCCAAAAAGTGAACCATCTCCCCTTAAGACGTTCAACCCATTAGTTAGCCTCTGAAGTCCTATTTTAACTAACTAACTAGGGAGCAAACTAAACATCTTCCATTATTCTGCAGGCTCCTATAGCGTGGTGGTTGGTGGATGTGAGTCTACTGGTGGCTAGTGTCATTGCTGCCCTGGTGACCCTATTGCTGCCGGAGACCAGGCACCTACCCCTACCTGACACCATACCAGACGTGGAGGATAGGCAGCGTCAGTGGTGGGACGAGAGGCGCTCCTTCAGGAAACTCTTCCCAATGGACTTTAAGGTCAATTTTAGAAAAGAATCCAAGGAGGAAACCACATCTCTCACTAGGATATCTACACATATACCTTCAACTACCTACCAGTCTACTGTTCCCAGAAACCACATCTCTCACTAGGATATCTACACATATACCTTCAACTACCTACCAGTCTACTGCTCCCAGAAACCACATCTCTCACTAGGATATCTACACATATACCTTCAACTACCTACCAGTCTACTGCTCCCAGAAACCACATCTCTCACTAGGATATCTACACATATACCTTCAACTACCTACCAGTCTACTGCTCCCAGAAACCACATCTCTCACTAGGATATCTACACATATACCTTCAACTACCTACCAATCTACTGCTCCCAGAAACCACATCTCTCACTAGGATATCTACACATATACCTTCAACTACCTACCAGTCTACTGCTCCCAGAAACCTCACAATATTTCCAGCTAACACTATAAACAAATTTTAGAAAGGAATCCACAGAGGAAACCACATCTTTGACTAGGATATCTACACATATGCCTTCAGCCACCTACCAGTCTACTGCTCCCAGACACCTCACAATATCTCCAGCTAACACTATACAAAAATAACCTTTTGAGAATTAGCAGTATTATTATGTTTTTTTACACCAACCAACTTCACGAAACCATATCTCTCACTAGGATATCTACACATATGCCTTCAGCCACCTACCAGTCTACTGCTCCCAGACACCTCACAATATCTCCAGCTAACACTATAAACAAATAACCTTTTGAGAATTAGCAGTATTAATAGTTAGTAAAACATTCGAGGAAAATTTACCAAAATTGAGTAGGCCTATAATAGCTTCGCAGATCTAAGGCATTTTGACGAAAGTATACACCACAATAAAATAAAGAAATAATCGATGGTTGCAGACAATCGTGCAGCATGGTCACGGTGATCAGGGGATGTTATGGGTTCCCGGATATCTCAACCAGTAGACCATTTCAACCAGTGCCAAATCAATCAAGACCAACTAAACCAGTGCCAAAATATAGTACTAACCTAACCTAACCTTATCTCAACCAGTAGACCGTTTCAACCAGTGCCAAATCAACCAAGACCAACTAAACCAGTGCCAAAATATAGTACTAACCTAACCGTATTGGTTGATTTGGCACTGGTTGAGTTGTCCGGTCACCGATGTACTGTCGTGAGTCACGTGGGGGGTCAATCTGATGGAAATATCAGTTAAATTCCCTGTTTGACAAAAAAGCCCCACCTACCCCATAATTATACAGTACTCTCTCGGCAGTTACATAGATTTACATATAATATGATGTGTGTGATTTTGTGTTTTGTCTGTGTGTGTTCGTTGTTTTATGTTTTCCCTGTTCTTGCTCTGTCTTGAATCGCCCCCCCCCCAAAAAAAAAAAAAAAAAAAAAAAAAAAAAAAAAAAAAAAAAGAGGAAAAAAAAAAGGAAAAGTGGGAAATGGGCCTGAATAAATAGATGAATAGATAAAAAAAAAAAAAATCATACTAGACAAAATATCCCTAAGAGTGGGGTAAACTCATATTGGTTTGGGGGGGGGGGGGGGGGGGGGTAGATTGCCAATATCGTAGGACGAAAGCAAAGCAAAAATAATCCACAAAATGGAAATGAACATTCAATTGACCAAAAAATATAGAAAATGAATAAATAAGACATGAGAAGTAGATGTAAATAATTGGCAATCATAAGTAACAATAATTGTAGAATAAGAAGTGAATAAATACGAGTTCCTGGATTCGACCGCTTTTTAGTTAATTAGCCAAATCACTACCAATTAAGGGGAGGTTTGTAGTTTGGTCCCTAGATATCCATCAAGCTTTAAGATTACACCCCCTTGAGCCCCTTTCAAGATAAATTTGTACATTTTTCGGTAGACAAATGTTCCGGCTGAAAGCCGGTTCCTCTTAAATTACAGGCTCGCTATCGCTCGCCAGGATAAAATCGACACCTAAATTGCACGAAAGGTCTTAAAATTGACGGAAATGGGGCGAAAGTTCTTAAAATCGCCAAACTAATGGGTCGACTGTCTTAAAATCTCAAAAGCAATGGGGCTAAACATGTGGGATAAAGGGGTCCAGAAAAAAATCCCTCAAGTCGATATCTCCCCTTAATTCGGCAATTAATGAAATAACCTAGAGTAAATATTTGATTGGCGAATTAATTTTCAGTGATTTGTCAAAATAAGTGACATGCCTTAACCCCTACTGTGCCAAAGGGTATTACCATAAATGTACCCTCCAGTACCAAGCAATTTGGCCAAAATGGCTTCAGAGTCGAGAAAGACCACCCTGCCACCTCAAAAGATGGAGGAATACTGCCTCTCCTAGCCTGTGGGAGCTTGGATATAAGCTGAGAAGTGTTGCCAAGGTCTTAGAGCAGTGTTCAAATCTCTTGGTACCAGGCACCGATAAATACGGGCTGTTAACCCCTTCACCACCATGACGTAATTTTCATCATATTCTGGTTACCAGTAGACCATTTTCTTTAGCTTATAATCTAGCTCTACGACTCCAATGGGTAAATACGATCTCTATAAACCCACTTGATAACATAGCTCCCTCTCAAACTGCATAAAATTGTCTAAATCTAGCCAGAATCTACAGTAAAAAGACATCATAGTCCTGAAGGAGTGAAAAGGACCACATATTATTGACGGACATCAACCGTCGCTGGTACTGACGAGTGACTTTTTTACTGTCGGCCAACGTACGTCGCTGGGATAGCAGGTGTTAATTCAATCGTCAGCCATACATACAAGGTTAGATACAATCACGAATGACAAGGCTACAACCATATACTTATTGTGCATTTATATATTAGGTAAGTCTCGATCCACACTCGTGAGCGGTGCGGTACAATCTGTTAGGGCGGAGCAGTTCAGGCGGACGACGGGTAAACAGGCAGTAAATAAATATCAGAGAAAGATAGAAAGACCATTAGTGTAGGGGTGTGGTCCCCCTGTAATAGGGGTGTCTCTGGTATCTGAAAGGGGTGTGTCCCCCTGTAATAGGGGTGTCTCTGGTGATAGCTGTCCCCCTGGTATCTGAAAGGGGTGTTTCCGGGTAGATGGGACTCGATAGCCTTGGCGGACAATCTATCTAGGGCAAAAAACCCTACACAAATTACCGATGGGCGACACGCTAATCGGTGCCACTTACAGGTGGCGATTTTTATAACAGATAACAGATAACAGTTGTGACGGTCGCCCTGAGGCTTGGACCGCCCAGCTGAGGAGGACTGAAAATTGTATAAGAGATGAAAATCAAATTGACAAAATTAGAAAAGTAGCACTTATCCGCACATCTGTACGGTCCCTTGAGTAAGGTAAGAGCAAAATATAATTATTCCATAAGACAGGAATCCCGTAATCGAGGAGTAGTTGTTCTGCAGAATACCCAATAGTACAATAGGCCTAATATACTGTATATACAAGGTATATATATATTAAAAAAAAAAATATATATATATATATATACCGGTATATATATATATACTGTATATATATATATATATATATATATATGTATATATATTGAGAATATATCACAAATACACGTGAGCCACTAAATGTTTCTAGTTTCTCAGTGGGGATCGAACCATCGACCATCAGAACGATAGCCGACGCTTAATCAATTACACCACGGCAGTCTAAAAGACACTCAGCCTTCTATCCTATTTATGTTAGGGAGAAGGGAAACCCACTAGGCGAATATATTTCAATTCAAACCTAGTTGTAGGATCCATATTTCCAGAATACCATACACGGATTTTTGAGTGTCCCGACGCAACTCGGGTTGAAATTGATTTCATTTAATTCTAACCCACAAAGCATGAGAGTTACAAATATTGAGAATATATCACAAATAAACGTGAGCCACTAAATGTTTCTAGTCTCTCAGTGGGGATCGAACCATCGACCATCAGAACGATAGCCGACGCTTAATCAATTACACCACGGCAGTCTAAAAGACACTCAGCCTTCTATCCTATTTATGTTAGGGAGAAGGGAAACCCACTAGGCGAATATATTTCAATTCAAACCTAGTTGTAGGATCCATATTTCCAGAATACCATACACGGATTTTTTCAATATTTGTAACTCTCATGCTTTGTGGGTTAGAATTAAATGAAATCAATTTCAACCCGAGTTGCGTCGGGACACTCAAAAATCCGTGTATGGTATTCTGGAAATATGGATCCTACAACTAGGTTTGAATTGAAATATATTCGCCTAGTGGGTTTCCCTTCTCCCTAACATAAATAGGATAGAAGGCTGAGTGTCTTTTAGACTGCCGTGGTGTAATTGATTAAGCGTCGGCTATCGTTCTGATGGTCGATGGTTCGATCCCCACTGAGAGACTAGAAACATTTAGTGGCTCACGTGTATTTGTGATATATTCTCAATATTTGTAACTCTCATGCTTTGTGGGTTAGAATTAAATGAAATCAATTTCAACCCGAGTTGCGTCGGGACACTCAAAAATCCGTGTATGGTATTCTGGAAATATGGATCCTACAACTAGGTTTGAATTGAAATATATTCGCCTAGTGGGTTTCCCTTCTCCCTAACATAAATAGGATAGAAGGCTGAGTGTCTTTTCGACTGCCGTGGTGTAATTGATTAAGCGTCGGCTATCGTTCTGATGGTCGATGGTTCGATCCCCACTGAGAGACTAGAAACATTTAGTGGCTCACGTGTATTTGTGATATATTCTCAATATTTGTAACTCTCATGCTTTGTGGGTTAGAATTAAATGAAATCAATTTCAACCCGAGTTGCGTCGGGACACTCAAAAATCCGTGTATGGTATTCTGGAAATATGGATCCTCCAACTAGGTTTGAATTGAAATATATTCGCCTAGTGGGTTTCCCTTCTCCCTAACATAAATAGGATAGAAGGCTGAGTGTCTTAGACTGCCGTGGTGTAATTGATTAAGCGTCGGCTATCGTTCTGATGGTCGATGGTTCGATCCCCACTGAGAGACTAGAAACATTTAGTGGCTCACGTGTATTTGTGATATATTCTCAATATTTGTAACTCTCATGCTTTGTGGGTTAGAATTAAATGAAATCAATTTCAACCCGAGTTGCGTCGGGACACTCAAAAATCCGTGTATGGTATTCTGGAAATATGGATCCTACAACTAGGTTTGAATTGAAATATATTCGCCTAGTGGGTTTCCCTTCTCCCTAACATAAATAGGATAGAAGGCTGAGTGTCTTTTAGACTGCCGTGGTGTAATTGATTAAGCGTCGGCTATCGTTCTGATGGTCGATGGTTCGATCCCCACTGAGAGACTAGAAACATGTATATATATATATAATGCAAAAAGCTATTTTCAGCTATAAGGAATTTCATCTATATCGTGTACAATTTTATGTAGACAGACAGACAAAAAGTTTATTTGCAGACTTCTTTATAAAGTATGAAGCACAGCTCTCAAATTACATAGTTATAATACAAACATATAATGATTTCTGTCCTTTTCTCTCTTTCTCTGGCTTGTATCCATTCGGCCCCATTCAGCCAACTATTTTAAGACGTTTATCCCCATCTAGGTGTCGATTTCTTCCTGGCGAGCGATAGCGAGCCAGCATTATATAAAGAAATCCGGCTTCGCCGGAGACATTTTCCTATCGAAAAATGTACAAATTTAGCCTGCTGTCAACCAAAAATACAAAATATGCTGGCTCGCTACCGCTCACCAGTAAAAAATTGACACCTGGATGGGGATAAACGTCTTAAAACAGTAGGCTGAATGGGGCCAAATGGATACAAGCCAGAGAAAGATAGAAGAGAACAGAACAAAAACAGGTCACCCCCCTTAACCCTCTGAGGATCGATGCCGCACTTCTTTCTTTGTTTTCCGGCTATTATTAGACGATTTTATTCAGATTAGGAAGGGTATATGGAAGTCAGAGGGTGGATTGAGAGAGTATTGACCCTTTGCATACCCACAGCACCTTCCTAAGCTGCCTGAAATCGTCTAATGATAGCCAAAATAAAAAAAAGAGCTTATGTATTATCTGCGTCTTCTCCTGGGTGACCACCTAGATGTGTGTGTGTGTGTGTGTGTGTGTGTGAATTTGTGTTTTGATCTGTGTTTGTTCGTTGTTTTAGGTTGTTTTTGGGTTTTCCCCGTTCTTGCTCTGTCTTGAGTCGGCCACCTCCAAGAAAAAAGGAGAATAAAATAACATGAAATAGAAAAATAAAAAAAATAAAATAGGAAACATGGGGATTGGGCCTGAGCATATAGATAGATAGATAGATAGATAGATAGATTTACCGGTATGTATAATTTATATTATAATACACATTTGTATATGTATGTTCAAAGTTATCTGGGTGGTTCATTTTAAGGGTGTGTCTAAAGCCGGTATCACACGAGCGCCTTTTCACCCTTATCCTTAACACTGGTCTGGCAGCTCATAAGGGGTAAACATTTGAGATTTTTCTGTTACCTAAATTCATCTACCATCAGTCTAGTTTCCGATACCAGTGCAAAATATTCCAGAAATGTTGCCAGAAAAATGTTGATCATCGAATGTTGACTATAAAAGCTCTCGTGTGATACCGGCTTAAGTGGACTCAGGTATATACTGTCTATGTATGTATAATCTATGTATGTATAATCTATGTATGTATAATCTATGTATGTATTTAGTAAACATATGAAGGGAGCCCACCTCGCTTTTTTTTCTCTTTGTCTCCCTCTCTCTTTGGCTTCGACTCCATTCAGCCTACTGTTTTAAGACGCTTACCCCCATCCAGGTGTCAATATTTTCCTGGCGAGCGGTAACGAGCCAGCATATTTATATTTTTGTTTTGGCAGCAAGCTAAATTTGTACATTTTTCGATAGAAAAATGTCTCCGGCGAAGCCGGATTTCTCCATATAATGCTGGCTCGCTATCGCTCGCCAGGATGAAACGACAAATGGATGGGAATAAACGTCTTAAAACAGTTGGCTGAATGGGGTCGAATGGATACAAGTCAGAGAAAGAGAGAACAGGAGAGAAAGATAAACAAAAGCAGGTGACCCCCCCTTAATACATGTGTATATATACAGTTAACCGTGTGTACATGTGCGTATGTAAGTGGGTTCACGCATATAGTGTGCACAGTAGGTGTAGGTGTGTATTTTAGTAAATGTATTTACATGTGCGATTGTACATAGTTGTCAGTGTGTGTGTGTGTGTGTACTGTCGTCTATTCGCTGTCAGTAGGCGAGACATTATGACCTCGATCCTCTGTAACTCAAAAAGGGCTGGAGCAAATGGGCTGTACATTTCCACATCTATTCCTTGACTGACTCTTCCCAAATGGTAGACGTATTAGCTCGGTTACTCTAGTCGTTTTTGAGTTACAGAGGTTAGAGGTCATGATTTCTCGCCTACTTACAGCGAATAGACTATAGCATGTGGGTGGGTTAAGGGGAGATTTCTACTTGAGGGAGTTTTTTCTGGACCAACGTTTCTCTCATGTTTAGCCCCATTGCTTTTGAGATAATAAGACGTTCGCCCCATTAGTTTGGGATTTTAAGAACTTTCGCCCCATTTCTGTCAATTTTTAGATATTTCGTGCCATTTAGGTGTCGATTTTTTCCTGGCGAGCGATAGCGAACCTGTAATATAAGAGGAAACGGCCTTCGGCCGAGAAATTTGTCTACCGAAAAATTTACAAATTTATCTTGAAGAGGGTCAAGGGAGTGTAATTTTTAAGCTTGATGGAGGTCTAGGGTACAAACTAAATACCTCCCCTTAATATAAATACATTACAGTGTATGTACTTATGTATTTGATAGTACAAGTGTTGCTATGAATGTACACTCTCATACCATAGTCTCTTGTCCACTTATAAGAATTCGTGGAAACCCATGTTTTTCTTTATGCAATCATAACTATTTGAAATATTTTTTGGATGGAACTTGCTATTCAGTAAAAATTATATATATTTTGTGTAGTTAATGTATAGACAATTGGGTCAATATTTACGAGTCGCACCACAGCTGGGATCTCATTTCTAATGGTAGTTTTGGGTTCCTATCATTCTATGCTTCATTGCTATATACTTTTTATCCACGGGAATTTTGTTTTTCTTTTTTTTTTGCATTAACCTAACCAAAAAACCTAACGTAACCTAACCTAAATGTATTTGCGGGCTATTAGGTTAGGTTAGGTTAAGTTAGGTTAGGTTTTTTGGTTAGGTTAATGTTAAAAAAAAAAAAAAAAAGGCCTAGGCCTAAGCCAAGAAAAAAAAAAAAAAAAAAAAATCCCGTGGATAAAAAGTACATAGCAATGAAGCATAGCATGATAGGAACCCAAAACTACCATTAAAAATGAGATCCCAGCTGTGGTGCGACTCGTAAATATTGACCGACAATTGTATTCATAAGATAGTTTCCAAAGATATACCGATCCATAATTAGAAATAGGTGAAGTCCACGAATATTTATGAGTGGGCTAGAGACTATGGCATCCGAGTGTACAGTCGCACATTTGTATAATAATGGGTATTATTTTTAGATATATTTTCTAGTTACTAAACATTCATTATATATCTAGTTATAATCTAGTGGCCTTACGATATCTTAGTCTAAAAAATCTCAGCAATTGTATATTTGTAAATTAAATGTATTACATATGATTTTATTCTCTACTTGCTCAATAAAAATGCATTTTTAATAATATTATCATAATTATTATTATCAGTATTATTATCATTATTGTAATTATTATTAGAACAAATATATAAATATGTATGGCAAAGATCAGATATTTCACTAACCTGTAGACTACAAGTAGTTGGTACACTCATGTATGATATACTTACAGTATAGCAGTGAGCATTGAGGGAAAACATTCACCTGGGCATGTGTATAGAAGGAATATTTCAAAATATGGTAATTATAGGGAAAAGGCTCGCACCCTTATTTTTAATGTTTTTTCCTCCAGATTTTGAGAAATTATAGTTTTCATGGTCTTAGTTATAATTCCAATGTGGGATACACGATGGCTTAGGGGAGGGGGGGGGGTCCCCCCCCCCCCTCATGAATGATTGAAATCGTTATCTATGTTGCCAGCAGGGGGTAAATGTCGATTATACAGTAGAACTAAATAAGATGGTCACCAATTATTTTGCAATATTTGAAAACAAATATGGATTTTATATGCTCTAAACATCATATGAAAATGTGTTTTAAGCCTCGGCAAAACCTAATAAAAATATATGGTACTAAAGTGGAATTTTTTCGTAACATGGTTGTCAACACCTTCCTATAGACGGCACCGATTCGTACACACGCCATTTTCACCTGTCTCCCGAGGTCTATCCACCAGCTTTTTAGTCAACACTAACTCCACCTGCCCATCTCTGTCGAAACTACAGGTGTTCATTTCCACAGCTTTGCGCATCACGTCACGAGACACTACTGGGTTCCTATTGTTTTTTTTTGTGAAGAAGTCATTATAACGCATATGCTACATCACGCATACCCTCGGGAGCCAATCACTCAGGTATAATATGTTGATTACGTCATTGCAATCGGCCAATCACAGATACCCACCTTGATTTACCTGAAAATTGCCAGTCGAGTCATGGCGGTAGACTGCAAAGGATGTTCACCTCTAACATGAGTGCTTGCCTACTGATGTGACGTGTAAGAGGTAAGATTTTTTCGCATAGGTTTAAACGGTAGCATTCAAGGAGACTACATCAGTACTCTTTTTCTTCTTCTTCTTACCACTGACCGGGTATAAGCTATCCTAGTGTTTACTAGCCTATACCCCTTTGAAAGGACATTAGCCTAACCTACCAACCTTACCTAACCTATCCTAGTATTATGGGTGGGGGGTGGGGGCTGCCGCCCCCACACCCCCACTATTTGACATCTTTGACAGATTTTTGGTGTATTTTTCTGTGAAAAGGGTATTTTTTCAATTTGTCGATAACGAAAATCCTCCATGCGGACTATACGGAGAAAAATATGGCGAATCTGTTGGTGCCTATTTTCCCTAATAAATTGTTTCTAATAAGGCGGATGTAGTGTCCTTGAAGATTATCGTAGAAAGTAGCTACGAGGTGCCGACGTAAAGGCTTATCCCTCAATACCTTCACCTGTCTGTCCTGGGTCGTTGGAGAATGTGATGGAAGGAAATTAAGGAATATCTTGGACGGATATACTGTATGTGTGTTGACGGCTTGGCTGGTTTAGTTAGTTACATAAAGACTTCAGAGGCTATCAACCCTATTGGATTATTAAGCCAGCACACTGCAAGTCAAGAATAACGTCAGGACTGGGGCCTCTCTGCGAAATCACCAGTCCTTTCCGCTGGTTTAGGAAGACTGATCTTGCCTAACATCGTCAACCTCGCTGCCAAAATATCGTACCGTACTTTACAGATACGATTTAGTCAAGGGATTTAGCAATATCTTCTATAATAATACATTAAGGAATATATTTAAGAGTAGTGGTGTGGTATTCTATTATTATTTTTATATAGGCCTATACGATTATTGTATAATACCGCGATTATTATTATATACCTTCAAACAAAGTAATAAGGACTGGTGGTTGCTACGGTAACCTCGTTTTCTAGTCATAGAAAGTGGTCCTAATTAACACTAACTATCGTATTCATCGATAGTCGATTGATTTCTGGATAGCCCTTGATTTTCAATAAATACTTTATACTGTTTTATAGCTGATGTACAAAATGTAATATATTTATAAATTCACCTTGCATAATCAGAAATAGGTTAAGTCCACGATTTTGCATGGTGCCGTTGTAAAGGCTTATCCGGCAATACCTTTACCTTCACCTGAGTGGGCTAGGTCCTTCACCTGAGTGGGCTAGGTCCTTCACCTGAGTGGGCTAGGTCCTTCACCTGAGTGGGCTAGGTCCTTCACCTGAGTGGGCTAGGTCCTTCACCTGAGTGGGCTAGGTCCTTTTCATCATATTCTGGCAACCAATAGACGATCTTATTCAGCTTAGGAAGGATCTTTAGTAGCTTATAAGATTGAGATAACATCTATCTATCTATTGCCTGACGCCGTGATCCCCGAAGGAGTGGCCACGAACGAAACCCCATTCACCTCTGTCTCCAGTCAGTTGACGCCCCTCCTCCCAACCAGCACCGCCTTCATCCATATACTTCCTCACTCCATCCTTCCCCTCTCTTTCGGTTTACCTCTCCCTCTCTGTCATTCCACCTCACTCTCGTACAACCTCTTAATCATTATCTCGCTTCCCATACGTTCCATATGGCCGAACCATCTCAAAGTGTCCCTTTTCACAGCACATCTACCTCCACACCACACCTCCTTCTTACTTCCTCATTCGTCTGTCTATCCCTCCATGTAACTCCGCATGCACTTCTCAAGTAACTCATTTCCACCCCTTTCACTCTTGGTCTGAGTCTCTCCACCAACGTCCATGCTTCGCTTCCGTAAGTCAATGTCGGGATTACCACACTGTCATGCAAGGACTTCTTCACTTCCATACTGACCACCCTATTTTTTGTTACTGCTTTCAGCGTTCCTACAACCCTCTTCCCCTGTTGCACCCTTTTAGAAGGAACCGGCCCTTGGCCGGGAAATTTTTCAACTGAAAAATTTACAATTTTATCTTAAAAGGGGGTCTAGGCTTTTAAGCTTGATGAAGGTCTACCGAGGAAATTCAAAAATAAATTTATACATATATATATATATATATATAGACCAAAAACCAAGCACTACCCCCTTAACCGGGAAACCCAGATGTGTTGTATAAGGAGGAAAAACCACTGACTGGTGAAAATTACTGACATTCTCTCCTTTAGCTGTCATGCTATACCTGGCTTCTCTTCTCCCTCTCTCTCTCTCACATATATATATATATATATATATATATATATATATATATATATATATATATATATATATATATATATGTATATATATATATTATATAAACATGCACTGTATCTTACATACCAGTGCTGGTACAGTGCCACCCTGTGCCAATATTGGCACCACCATACCGGTCAGACCCTGCCATGGACATATTTTATTTTATGTGGATGAGGAAGAAAAAAGGCAAAGCGGCCTGTAACGAGTGCATCCCCCAGAGTTGAAAGAGTGACAGGGCTAAAATCAAGGAATGTTCGAGCCAAAATGGCTGGACATAGAGTTTGAAGCAATTCAATTCATACGAAGAGGGAAAGACTGATTCTGGAAGAGAGTTCCAGAGCTCAGCAGATGAAGAGAAGAAAGACTGAGAATAACGTTTCACTCTTGGGTTGGAGAGTTGTACAGAATAGGGGTGGGATTGTGTTGCAAGACGGGTGTTACATACTTCTTTAATGTGTATTCAATGATATTTTCAACGCAAGATTTGGTGTGTGTACAGTCGCGCTAAGAAGTGATGTCTTGGCACCAAGTATGTTTTAATTAATTCGGCATTATTTTACACATGATTTCTTCTTTTTGAGGGAGCTATACCAACATGTTCCTACACTTACCCACCCTATTCAACATCTGACAGACTTTAATACAACACAGAGCCAGCCAAACGTAACGACAGCTGAGACATGACTTATTAGTGCCACCGTACGTATGGGTGGGCTTGTGTGTGTGTGTGTGTGTGTGTTCAAGACGTATACTGTACTTGCAGTGATAGTCTGAATATGAATAGTTATGAAAACAGAAATCTTTTGCTTGGTAGAACGCCTAAATTTATGTGGAAATGTATGAAGAGAGAGAGAGAGAGAGAGAGAGAGAGAGAGAGAAGAGAGAGAGAGATAGATAGATAGATAGATAGATAGATAGATAGATAGATAGATAGATAGATAGATAGATAGATAGATAGATAGATATAGATAGATAGATAGATAGATAGATAGATAGATAGATAGATAGAGAGAGAGAAACCGACACACAGGCAGAGAGAGAGAGAAATATAGAAAAGGAGAGAGAGAGAGAGAGAGAGAGAGAGAGAGAGAGAGAGAGAGAGAGGCAGATAAAAGGGTATAGCCCGGGTTCAG
>JBAKBP010012059.1:65000-69384 GCA_037953745.1 Lithodes maja | reverse complement strand
CCCAAACCCGACAGAATGCCCCCTCAGCCTCCTCCTAATTCAATCTGGGAAGCAAGAATCAGACCCCCTGGATACCGTTAAATATCTTCCGTGGACTGACTCGCTGGGGAGATCAACTTGCCACAGACACTGGTCACATAATCTTGGACCCAACCATTGCCCATGACTACATGATTGCCATCCACGAGGGAAACGGCATACACCTGGGACAAAAGAAGATGTTAAAAATCTTCACAGACCAATACTGGACCCCCAACCCCTCCAAAATTGCACAACGAGTGACAGAATCCTGCAAACCGTGTTTATTGGGAAAGGATAGATCACGCACCCCAGGCCCAGCTGGTACCTTGTCGGCTACCAAACCATTCCAAGTCCTATCCCTCGACATCATGGGCCCGTTTCCTCCTTACGCTGGCAAGCGCTATATCGTCACATTTGTGGACGTCTATTCCAAATTTTTAATCGCCTGCCCAGCTAAAGACCACACAGCCACCACAGTCGCCACACTGCTTGCCACAGAAGTATTCCCTATATTCGGTCTGCCCCTTGCTCTTCTATCCGACAATGCCCCCGAGTTTAGTGGACACGTTTGGCAACAGTTCACCCAACAATGTGGCATTAAGATTAAACACTCATCCCCATACTGGCCTCAAGGAAATGCTATATGCGAACGCAGCCATCGCACCATCAACAATCAGTTGCGAACAAAAATTATTGCCTTTAACACCACAGACTGGCCATCACAACTAAAAATGATACAATGGGGCATGAACACCTGTCCCCGAGAAGACGGTATTTCCCCTCATGAACGTGTTTACGGCGTACCCCCCTGTTACTGCCATTCCACCACCACGCTCACCTTCCCTCCACCACCTCCACAATTGACCCACTGCAACATCTGCAAAACACCCTCCATACCGCCCAGATCTGTCAGGACACCAAAACTGATAACATCGATGACAAAACCCTTTCGCCATCCATGACACCGTAAAGGTAGCCAACCTCCCTATCACCAACAAGTTAGGCCCTCGCTATGTCGGGCCCTACACCATCACACAAGTCCCAAACGCCTATCAAGTCACCATCGACTATCACGGCGTGACTCGCACGTTCCGAACTAGATTCGTCCGAGCGTTTAAACCACTCCAACCACAAGACAATCCCCCACCCCACATGGCTGAACCAAAATTAAACACCCCTATTACACCATACACTCCAGCTATGAAAATCCCCACACAAACCCCTAAAGACCTAAGCCCTCCGACACCGAACAGACAGACCATTCCTCAACATACCCCCCGAACTAACCTCCACAAACCCCAAGCCCCCACTATCACACCCTCCTCCACCATGACACCTTCGTTCACTTCTGATAATCAAGTACCTCCCCCGCTTATCCAAATACGAAAGCCTCCCCCCACAACCCCGACCACAACAGAGACTCTGCCGTCTAGCCCTGACATACCTTCCCCAAGCACCACACTAAGAAAACCACACACCCAACCCAAAACCAAGTACACACCCAAACACACCACACAATCTACCTCAGTAACCTCACGCTACAACCTACGCCCACGACACAAACTGTTTAAAACCTCCAGGAAACACACCCTGCTAACCAAATTCCGTAGGGGTGCCAGACCACTAACCTCCTCCTCTTCTTCTTCGTCGACTTCTCCTCCACAAAGGGAAAGAAGACGAATAATCACCCTTAAACACCATAAACCCTCTAACTATAGCCCAGAAGTAACCACCCCCACCCCCGCAACAAAACACATGCCTTCCTCTTCAACCTCATCCCCTCTCAACCTCTACCACACACCCATAAAACCGCCCACTGCCACCACCAGCAAATCATCAACCTCATCAAACGACACACCCCTACCCCCAACCCTCCAACTTAAATCTACACTCCTTACCCACCCGTCTAGCCCCCCCCCCCCCCCCGCATCCGCCCCTTTCCCCTCCACGATCCCCACCACCCCACCCACACATCGACCAACCTCCTCATCTCACCGAACCCCCAACCAACCAACCCCTAAGGAATCCCCCCCCCACAAAGTCACCCCTGAGAGAACCCCCATATGTCCTTTACCTGTAAAACGTTCTTCCCCTCAATATAAAACATCGTCGAGCGACTCAAGTCCCACGACAAACATCTACCTTCCCACCAGGACCGCCAGAGGTAGAATAATCAACAGACCCATCAGATTTAGAGACAGCGATACAAAAATAACACCCCGTTCTGACACTCAGGACCCAAGCCACACAACACACACACCCCCTCCTTCCCACACACCTCCTTCACCCACCTTACCTAAACCGATCTTGCGCATTGCCTCACTATATTTTCCCAACCTACAACACCGCCCCAGAAAACCAAACAAAACCCAGACTCACATTCCCCCTTCATCCCCAGCTCTGTTGTCACGCGTGAATCCCCCTTCGGTTAGTAACCCATTCACCACACTAAACAGACCTCCTGTCAATCCAACACACCTCACTCCGACCCCCACGGGGGAAAGCTATAAACCGTTCATACGGAAGGTTAAAGTAAAAAAACCCACTGGACACTTGGACCGTGTACCACGCCCACATCAAGCCCGGGCAGCCGCCCGCCACAACACAGAGGACACATTCTTACAGGTATACATTGACCTGCAAAAGAAACCTGACCGTCGCTCTCTTGCTTGGTGGAACCTTCTAAATACCCTTAAAATGACCCACCATGACTATGCTTCTTTTTACTTCACCCTTGAGGCTCGAGGACGAGCCTATAATGAAGGAGAGGGAAGTAAAATGCCCCAGAACAAGAAGCCCACCACAGAAGCCACGAGCGAACACCACACAGAAACACCCGAAAGAAAGGTCCACAGAATGAAAGGACCAGCTGACCGAGCCAGCCAATTCACACAGGCCCAAGCCCGCAGAGCTAAGCAGCTCCAGGCCGCACCCACATACCCCTTCTAAACTGACCATTTTCCACACCTCACGTACACTACCCCCTCGTGTCCTACACTTCTAACTACAATGATGATGAACAGGAATATACATTCATATTAAAAACACCCATGCCCTGTCCCTACGTTGAGCCAATGCCAACACATCAGACAGCCATAATTATATCTATGTATGTTCTTACATCCGAGAAGTAGATGTTATAATATTATACCTTAGAAGTTAATACACCCATGCTGTCCCTAGGTTTAAGATATTCATATTAACATACCCTAACATATCTTGTCTTGCCAGACTAAGTTTCTGAAGAGCCATCCCCCCATAAAATCTATGTATTTAATCCTTAGTTTAAGTATTAATGTTCACCTCCCCTAACATATCTTGTCTTGCCAGACTAAGTTTCTGAAGACCCATCCCCCCCATAAAATCTATGTATTTAATCCTTAGTTTAAGTATTAATGTTAACATTCCCTAACATATCTTGTCTTGCCAGACTAAGTTTCTGAAGACTCATCACCCATAAAATCTATGTATTCAATCCTTAGGTTAAGTATCTTTATCCGCCATTGTGTTCACGGTTTTCCATTTACTTTTCCATAATTGTCATACGTCTTCAGCTTACCTCCTTCGTATCCACAGTCCACACTACGCCATATTACTTCGTGTCCTACACCCCTTACCCGCCCGATTCTACCTATACGATGATGAACAAGAATATACATTCATATTAAAAACACCCATGCCCTGTCCCTACGTTGAGCCAATGCCAACACATCAGACAGCCATAATTATATCTATGTATGTTCTTGCATCCGAGAAGTAGATGTTATATACCTTAGAAGTTAATACACCCATGCTGTAACGTAATCCTTACCGCAACCAGAGATTGTATAGATGACCTTTGTTACCAGTATCTATCATAGTACCTCGAAACAATAACGCAGTACCCCTACGAACTGCCGCTTTCCTTGGGTCTATATTTCATAGAGAACGCAGTTCCCAGGGACACATAGACGTACACAAAAAGCGTGTCAAATAATAGGTCCATAACCCCTCGTATGTACGAGAAATAATACACCATGTTTTTCCTTACTTTATCCACACGTCACGCACACACCTACAGTTAACCTCCTTCTCCCCCACCGCCCCACAGTCCACATGATTCTATCTTTTCCAGACTCATATACCACCCCGTATTTGCATCCCCCGGTAGCATTTGACTAACGTACTTTCACTGTCTTTTCAAACTCCAATATCAATTGTAGCCTAATGCCACCCCCACGCCCAGGGACCTTAGGGGCAAACTTCCCTGTAGCCCCTGAGCTTCCCCCCCTCTCATTAAGACACCCGCGCTTCTCGACTCTTGTCCGACCTAGCCTCTCTCTCATACCTCTTGAAGATCCTTGAATTTTCCGTTGCTAACGCT
>JBAKBP010012059.1:0-60000 GCA_037953745.1 Lithodes maja | reverse complement strand
ATACCCACAATAACCCATCCACCTGTTTTGCATACTCGGATAGTCAAATTAGCACCTCAGCTATGCAATAGAACAAAGACGCCCCTATCACAGCTGTCCCAGTCCTCCCCGCAAAGTAGATCCAGTCTCCCTTCCATAAATACTTTCAGTATAGCCAAATTAGTACCTTTTACTAAGGCTCAGTTATATCACAAATTGAAGGCTTCCTATAGCCATGTGCCACAACAGTAATTACCATCTTACCCAGTCCCCATATCTATTGAGAGCTCAAATAAGTCCATAAGACTCGAGATCCCTATTGTCTACAGGGTCCAGAACCGAACCTATAAACCTAGCTCCCGCCCCCAGTCAAATCAGTTGAAAGTTAGACACCAACCAGTGGTCACTACCCTGAAGTTAACCTCTAGCTCTGCCCTTGTGTTGTTCCTGAGTTGAGAGATTCCCGAGCCGGCAAACTCCATGGCAGAAGTTAAATAGAAGATCTGTCCATGTACAAGTCCTAACGTGCACCTTATAACCTTCACACAAATTCGTGGGTATATAAGTGTGTAGCCAGCAACGATCGTCAAGAGATCCGACTTGAGAACTTCCTACATTTTGGACCACCTGGACGGCCGAGGAACCAGTCGTTAGCCCCCAACATCACCGGAAGCAAGATAACCAGGACCAGATCTACAAATACTATTCAAGATTCATGTTGCTAGTACTAAGTGTTGTAGTACCAGTTTGACACTCACTTATTAACTTTCTATAAAGTGGCTATAACCTTGCCCAGTGTAACTCATATTTAACCATTCCATTTGGGACGTACTAAGCGTATCAGTGCTCATTAATTAACAGGCGACATTGACTCTCGTAATTACCTTATTCAGATATTAAAACTCTAGTGATATCTAACGTTCGCCCACTGATTTGTGTTAGACGTATTTCTGCCATAAGAATATAAAACTTAGATCAGTACCCCCATGAGGTTACTAGAGATTCCGTGTTCTACAATATACGCGTGTCTAATCCTAACTGTGAGCTGCTACTTGGGCACGCGACCAGCCAGTAAGAGATCAAATCAGTGAAATTGAATTACATGAATATATTGAGGTCTTCCAGTAAAATAAAACTTGCTAATTAAACCGGTGATCAGAAGTGTATACCTGAACGTTGGAAGTGGAAGACTAGGCTCCATCCAGATCCGCTAATGCTAGCAGTTCCCTTCTATTATTTGTTTTGTACGAGAATTACTATCTTTCCATGCTCTTTATTTACTTACTTCAATAAACTTGAACTTGTGTCGTGTTACCGTGTGTTTATTTTGTGTTCTCTATTCCTCATACCTTGTATTGTGCATGCAGCCTTATATACCCAGTCATTTAGAACTCACATTACCCAAGTTAAACCTGTAGAAAAACAGGGCATAACAAAAATAAATAAAAACAATAATAAATAAAATAAATAAATAAAATAAAAATATAATAATAATAAATAAATACTCGATTATGGGCCTTGGGCTTGATCGGGACCTTGGGGCTGATCCGCTAGATACCCTGGGGAACAGGAATAAAAATAAATAAATACAGTATATCTATCTATCTATCTATTGCCTGACGCCGTGATCCCCGAAGGGGTGGCCACGAACGAACCGCCCCATGCACCTCTGTCCCGTCAGTCAATGCCCCTCCCCCCAACCAGCACCGCCTTCGTTCATGTACTTCCTCACTCCATCCTTCCACCTCTCATTCGGTCTACCTCTCCCTCTCTGTCCCTCCACCTCGCTCTCGTACACCCTCTTAGTCATTCTCTCGCTTTCCATACGTTCCATATTATGGCCGAACCATCTCAAGTTGTTCCTTTCACACTTTCCAGCACATCTACCTCCACACCACACCTCCTTCTTACTTCCTCATTAGTCTGTCTATCCCTCCATGTAACTCCGCACGCACTCCTTAACCCTTAACTGGCGGCGCGCAACATAAGTCGAGTGAAAGAAATTTAGACTATGTGGCGGCTCACAACATAAGTCGTGTGCCATTTTCAGCACGTAATGTTGCTGAGAGAGAGTGAGACAAGTGGTGGCAGGAGAGTAGCGAGCGTTTGACTGCTCCAGACCACCGCGGTGGACCAACTGACATGAATCCCACCCTCCTCCCCCTCTCACACTCGCTACACAGTGAATTGTTTAGGGAAAGTACCGAATTACATGGTTTTTGCACTCGTGTTGCGCGATTGTTGCAAGAAAACTAGCGGTCGTACAAGGATCGTTGGTGTGTCATTGGAAAGCTCTGTTTATGCCCTTTCAGGGATAGATACTTGTTTTACGCTCTGGGTCTTATTTAGGCATGAAAATGATCACGTAAACAACCCTATTTTGGGTAAAAACACCCCGCTGGTGGCTACATATTATTTACCGCCTAGGCCGCTCGTTAGGTGTTAACCTCTCCGCGGCGCACAGGGGGTTTTCTACAGGGTAAGACTGTGCGCACCTATGATGATTTTGAGACCTATTGCCAATTTCGATAAAAAGTACATCATCGTGTAGGGAATGTTTGCGGGCATCGGCCCATATATATTTGACCCCCCAAAAAATGTCTGGGGGGGGGTGGGGGAACGGTCCGTAGTTGAAAAATGTGGAGCGAATGGCACCGCGCGGCTAGATTGTCATCGAGCGGCGAGATTTCCCTGCCGAATTTTCACGCGCCCAGGGGATAGAAGGAGAGGGAGGAGGGGGTGGGTTACCGCGTATTATCACGTATATCTCCTTTTTTTAGCCCTTTTAGGCTATGTAGAGTATGTATACGTGTGTAGGCCACCCATATAACAATGAATATGCCTCATAGTGACCAAAAATTGCAATATATAAGGGAATTATAAGAGAATTTTTAGGCGGGAATGAAGATGTGTTGGAGGTTTGGCGGCAATTTATGAGCTGAGAGTGTGGTTTACGCCATACATATCACTTATATCTTGTACGTAGAGCACTGTCATGCTATAATACAGACTTGTACGTATGTATACGTGCCATATATCAAAATATATACCGCATATAGACCAATTCATGCGATATTTACGCACATTACTAATGAGTTTCTATGCGTGAACCAAGGGGTGAGTGAGTTGTGCTGGGAATGAAAGGGGGAGAGGGTGTGTTACGCCATAAATATCACGTAAATCTTGTATTTAGAGCACTGTCATGCTATAATAAAGACGTGTACGTATGTAGGCGTCCCATATAACAAGGAATATACCGCATATAGACCAATTGATGCGATATTTACGCAAATTGTGAATGCGTTTCTAGCAGACGGAAGCCTGAAAGGGTGGGTTGGGGGTGGGTGGGTGGGTGGGAGGGAGGCATGCAGGGGTGGAGTGAGTGAGTGAGTGAGTCGTGGAGAGATGGAAGGCAGGCAGATCTCTAGATAGATAACCAGCTTTGTGATAATTGTGGAGGCGCCCGAGGCGTATGGATGTCTTGGTATTTTGAACCTTATGTCTACCAGATGTCTGGTGTTCGTTGCCACCAAGAGGTCTACAATAACATGAGTCAGGAAAGGAGAGAGAGAGAGAGAAACTGAGACATGCGTATGTCGTACGTATAAATGGACTTCAGAATTGCATTTTTATGCAAGCAGACATTGCATTTTAGACACATGTGAAGTACCACAGAAACATGTAGGCCATTGACTGTAAATAAAGTACTATATTCTAGACCACCAACGAGGGTGGTCAGTAAACACAGGCAGATTGCCTTTTGTGATAGAGGGCTAAATATAGACTGGTGTCTCCTTACACTTGCGAAAGGGTAGATTGCCACCAGAGAAACTTATACTTATTTATTCCCAAGTAATATGCAATATAAATGTATATTCGAGACCTACTGCAATTATTTGTATGACAGTCATGACTATGTATAATCCAATATACGCACGTAGGCGAGACATAAGAAAGCTGGTTGAGCAATTTTCGACACCCACACAGTTATTATTCATTTTTATTTACAATATTATACAATACAAATGTATTTGTGAAGAGTATTTTATCCATTATTGTATTTATACCAATTTTGTTCCCAGACAGAGCTGCTGTAGCTGGAGCATCAAGGAGCGGCAAGGGTCACCTCGTGACCGCTTGACCGTGTGAAAATGAGTGGAGTCACACTGAGAGGGGCAATTTTGCTGAGTGTTTGGGCAATTTTTGACAGAATAAAGTTATATAATTACTAATTCTTGACAGAGACAAACTTTTATAAACCTTGGCATGATATAATTGATAATCCCATCAATTTACAAACGTAAATTGGTGGGATAATTAATTTTTTTTTTGTATAGTGTCATTTCGATTGTAGACACAAAGTTTTGAGTGATATTTGGTATGAGCTCTTGTGGCATGGTTGGTAAGGTCGCGGACTGGCAAACTCAAAGTGTCGTAGGTAGTGGGATCGAATCCAGGAGGGGGTTATGGGGAAGGTTTTATAGTGTCTAGAACATTTTTGATAAAAAAAAAAAATTTACAAGATCATGCCATTGTATTCAAACAATATGAAATATTCATAGAATATATCATATTGTAAGAATACAATGACATGACCTTTTTTTTTTTTTTTTTTTATTATCTTAGTAGGTTTGACAGGATTTATTGAAACATATTTATTTTTGTACAATTCATTTGAGGTAAGAAAATAATTATATACACATTACTTAGGCTAATAACAAACATATATATTGATATACTAAAAAAAGAAGGCATATTACATGTAAATCTTTGAAACTTATAAACTAAATAATGAAACATACAATTATATAATGTAAAAGCTATATCACAGGGACATCCTTGGAACTTATACATTATATAATATATATGTTACATTATGAGGTAGCGTGATCAATTAGGTCAGGTCAGGTAAGGTAGGGCGCGAGTCCAGGGCAGAGCAGGGCAGGGGGCGAGTCCAGGGCCGGGCACGGGGCGAGTCAAGGGCAGGGCAGGACAGGGGGTGACACTCAATAATTCTTGAAGGTGTGGTAGTCCCTGAAGCAGTCACCCAGGCAGAGTGGAACTTTGCACTCGGCGCACATTGAGGCGACTCTTTTGGTGACATGGGGTTTCCTGACACTGGTGCTGCAGACGGTGCACTGCGCCTGCCTGCAACGAGTGCCAAGTGTTACGACCGGGCACTCGGGTACACTAGGGCTCTTACACAGGACTCGAGTATGGCTCGCTGCCACAACGGAAACACACGATCCCAACCCCAGAGTACTGCCAGCCGAACAAAAAACGCCACTACCCTCCAGAGTTCTATCTGCTATAACGGGGTATACAAGAACTCGGTACTAGCGTTTCACACAACAGACTAATAACAAGACGGGAGTTATCTAGTCTGGTCAACAATCAAACAAAGAAGAAAGTACTACAACACTAAAGAATAGTGTTGGCCGAAGCCGAAGTAATCCACCCTTGAACTAAGAACTTAAGAAGTCCTCCACCCTCTACTTCGGATCGGCACTATTACGTTACGTTAAACAATAGTCCTCGAGCATCAAGCAAGGAATCTTCTGATAAGTTAGATGCTTCTCGAATACTCATAAGAAGTAAGTATCGGATTTTGAACAGCAATTTAATGAATAACTCACTGGTAATTAAAGGCTTTAAATTGACATAAGAAGAATTATAAGAATAAGCAATAGGATATGGCAAACATTAAGAAGAAGTACTCCGACAATGCACTGGCAATAGCCTACTAAGATTGTGCTCGTGGGCCACTAATCTCTGAAGTAGCTAAGCGTGCCACACATGAAATCAATAGTGCTTAAACAATAATAAACATAAGGAGAAGCTTCAATACTATACTGTATCTGCTGGTCGAGCAAAGTCTAGCTGGGATATCTAAGGTTAAGAGACAATGGCTGAGCAAGCGGCTCGTAGCCTAGCGAGGTCCTTAAGACTGTGCGGCCAAATTACGGTAATTGACGGGATGCTCTCTTGAGAGATCCAGATCACTAGTATCTGGTTCTCTCCTGGCGATCCTCTCAAAGTCAAGCAAATGAGATAGCACAGTGTTGGGTGGCACAGGCAAAAGCCCTCACTCGCAACACAGTGCTAAACTCCCACGGTACACAGTCAGAAAGACCACCTAGGCGTTCCACGTCTCCGTTGCAATTGTACTGGTTCAACCGCAACCTAGTACTCATAGGAAATCACAACTCAGAAACCCTATCCCAGTCTAGCATTGCCTAAACCAGCAGAAAACAGGAACATGAATAATCGCACACAGGGAAATACATATACGAGTGCAACAAACATCAATCAATCCTATTCTAGTTAACCCTTCCAAAAATAGGCTATCTAACAGGCACTTATCTCGTGAGAACTCAAGCGATAATACTTTGGCTGACTAAATCTGCACCAAAGGGGTCATTGAGGTTATAAACAGGGACGAGAAGAGAAGAAGGTAGGCTGTTCAGAGAGTAGAGAAAGTTCACATCAGTCGGAAGAATATCGATAGTTGCAAGGGATATGAGAGGTCGCTTTGCCTGATGAGTTCTGATCTAAAAATGGCGAGACCTCCCTTTTTATACTCGGCCCCGTAGCGAGCATAACGGCAATTTCCCACGCGCTGAGAGGGAGGAAGGGGGGAGGGAGGAGGGAGTGAGGCCTACACACCTCGTGGCGCGCTCACGGGCCGTCGTTACATAACTCTCTCTCTCATCATTGTATATAAGTCCCACACACAATACTTATAACTAATGATATAAAATAGAACTCGTTGACTTAGAAGAAAACAAAATACATAATGATAATACTTATAGTACAACGGTTCACATAAACTGAGTTAGGAAACTCTACACAGACTACAGCCAAAGTTCCTGCCCTGACGATCCTAGCGAGAGTGGGGCCTGACTGGGCGTTCTGTACAGCATGCTCATACTCGACATGCGTCACACCTCCCCCAAGATTTTACTTGCTCAACCCTGAGCTAAAATCTGATATACAGAACCCCATCAAACCCCTCACACCCAGCGACCGCATGGCACTAAAACAACGCTGAGTTTATCACTAAAACACATCTTATAAAAAAAAAAAAAAATCACACTTCATAACTCCTCCCAACAATAGTAAAAGACACAATATCATGCTCCCAGAGCGAGCTTACAGCAGCTCAGCCGTTTGATAGTTCGTGGACTACTCAAACCTTATAGGCTATGACAAACTTATACAATTATCTTCATCAAAAAGAAAGAGTTTTTTATATGATTTTTATATTTTAATATGTTTTTTCCGGCTGCACTATAAGGGCAGCCTATTTTCTTCTATACCAAACGCTCAACAATCCTGCTTTACGACCCAATACGCTGGGCTACAACCGCGAGCCAACAAGCACCAAGCGCAAAATACTACTCAAACCAAAGCAGGAGGCTACCCGTGTGTCAATTTACCCAGGATCATATACCCCTGAACGACCACATGCAACCTCGTTGTCACAACCGGCAATATGGCTTATGTCCAGGTTATATACCAATAACCTTAGTGACCACCTGGTCAGCCTCATATTCCGATTGTGAAACGGGTCCAAGATCTTGAGAGGGTAATGATCTGGGTAAACTACACCGACCGGACCATAGGCTGGAACATAGATCTCGAAATGCCCCAGCGCATCATTGTCCTTTTCACTTTCATTCATCAGGCTCTGACACGTTGCTGGTGCATTCTTAAGTCCGTAGGGCATAACATTGCACTGGTAGGTACTCCCGTCCACAACAAAACCACATACCTCTTTAGCGCGCTCGGACAAAGTTACACGCAACGACCACTCACGACATTCCTTATCCCTCAGATCCTTCGTCCACACGTAATCCAGCTCTGCTTGCACCATAGGCTGTCGAGCAGGATTTATACGGCAGGGAATTAAACTGAGCCTTGCACTATCTCCAGCCTGCATGTCGGATTCTACCCCGTACCTCAGGCCTGGAGAAGCAACAAACATGCGAAAGTACTGCCATAGCCTAGTAAATAACTGCCTTGCACTGTCTCCACGAACAACATGCCTTGTGCCCTCCCACAACCCAGCCGAGACCGCAGCTTCTAACCTGTAGTCTCCCTCCTTCTCCACCTTCGTCCCTAGAACAGCCAGGTCATGAGAGGGACAATCAGTACCACCCGTGCAGTCACTCCCACAGTTCATTATAGCTAAGGCTTCCCCGCCGATACCGTACATGCGCACCCCCACATTCCTTGTGACGACATCTGCCTGCGCAGCATCACCGCTTTTAGCGACATGGCCAGATACAGTCGGTCTGTGGTAGGGCTGTTGCATTAGACTAGAGCAGCATTGGGAGGCTATGTGACGACCGGGCACTGCGATACCACAGCCGACCCTACCAATCTGCTCAATGTCCTCCTTTTGACCACCACCCTTGGCAGCCATGGGTCGACCCTGACCTGGCAACCATGCCAAGGCCTCGTCGCCCACCTTAAACCACCGAAACAACGAGGCTAACGGTCTTTTAACAGTCACATGACCTGCCTGCGGAACATCTCGCACCGCCCGAGTTGTGAGACTCAGGGGCTCGGCACGACCAGTGGGGTATGAACCGAGCTGGTGCTGGAGTGCTGCACACTGCTGCTCAGACAGGTGCTCTAGCGCTTCCACAGCCACCAGACTCGTGTCCCCCGCCCACTGCTTCGCCGAGACATGACAATCCCTACTCTCCTCCACCTGTGCCCTACTGCCCCCCTCTCCTTCTCCACCTTGGCCGCGGCAGACCAACGCAGGGACAGTAGGCTGCTCAGGTGGTTGCCTCACAAACTCCTCCAACAGGTTCACATGACATGCTTCCCCGTCCTCGTGTTTAATCTCGACAGCACCATTACCACACTTCTGAACTTCCGGATCCTCCAACTGCAGTTTACAAATATCTGAGGGAACCAACCTGTCTAGATGCTTCCGAAGCAACCCAAGTCCTTCCCCAATATCAAACTGAGCAACCCTTTTTTCTCTCCGTGTGCAACGTTGCTGCCCCGGAGTCTCTTCCGGCCCTACCTCCTCACTAACTGTGACAGGTCCTGGGGCCTCTCCAGACTCCAACATAGGTGCCAATACTAAATCACCCAGGAGAGCCGCCGAGTCAAAACTCTTAAAACCAACTCCAGCTTTAGCCTCCTCCTGTTGATCGTTCCTCTGCTGGTCTGAAGACGGAGGACTAGGCTGTGACACTTTATCTGCCCGAGCTCGGGTGACAACACACGCCATGGGTTGTGTCTGGCACCGCTCGACCCACTCTTGCTCTTCCCTACTCACGTCGGCCGTCCTCTCGGCAACGACTAAGGGTAGAACCTCAGAAGCGGGCATTGCAAAGTCGTTGCCGAGAAGAAGGTCGACGCCCTCCACTGGCAGTTTCTCCACAATCCCAACATCCAATTCACGTGCCACACCATCCACCTCCAACTCCAACCGCACCAGCGGGTATGACCGAGTTGCATTAATACCCTGCACCACTACCACCCGAGCCGCATTTATAGGGTAGCCAGTCAAATTGTTCATCAGAGTCTGGGAAGCACCTGTATCACGCAAGACCTCTACTCCATGCTTGCGCCCCGCCCACATCACGCAACCCCGTCCTCTATGGTCGCAAAAAACATCCTGAGCAGGGTTCGAGCCTCTCAGGTGTTTCTGCATTGGCTGTGCCTCAGCCTCTGACTAACTGCCCCGGGCAAACTCAGAAGACTTCGGAGACACACCAATGTTGCAGGCCAAAGACACAGCTGCTGTAGGTGGTTTGCTAGGACAGACTCTTGCAAAGTGCCCCTTTTCATGACAAAGATAACACTCCAACTCCCCTCTGGGCTTCCCTTGGTACTGGGAAGGGCCCGGCCCCTTCTTAAATGGGACGGTGTTAGTCTTGTGGTCAGTCTTGGTATCATAGCTCTTGTACTTGTTTGCATAATGTATATCACTAACTCGGGGGGGTGGGGTGTCACGCCCCTTGTTACCTGCCTCACTACGCTGGGCAGACCCGCACCCACGAATTAATGATAGCCGGAGGTCAGCCATCTCAGCTGCCTCCTGTAGAGTTTTAGGGTTCTTTTCTTTAATAGTTAAAGTCATATCTGCACCAGTACACTTATAAAACTGCTCGAGCAGAAACAGCTCAGTCAACTGTTCGGCCGTCTCAGCTTTCTCAGAACGTGTCCAGTTAGCAAGTGCATCTTTTAAGTCCCGGGCATGTTCAAGAAAGGTCGCCTCCCTAGTCTTCGTAACACCCCGAAACTTCAATCGATATGTTTCTGGTTGCAACTCGTATGCCCGTAGGACAGCTCTCTTCAATACTGGGTAGTCAATGCAAGACTCTAAAGGCAGTGCATCATAAGCCTTCAGACCCTTACCCGTAAGTCTGGAGGAGACTAGAGCTGCCCACTTCTCTTCAGGCCAATTATGCTCCCTACACTTCTTCTCAAAACGATTAAAAAATTCTGTGACTTCAGTTTCACTAAATGCCGGCACCAATTTAACTAAGTGGGACAAGGACTGTTCTCTTACTTGGCCCTCCCGGCCCATCCGAATCCCTGTCGACTCTGCACGAGTCTTATCTAAGTCTATCTGAGCACGATATTTCTCTGAGTCGTACCTAAGCTCAGCCTCGTGCCTCCTAGTCTCATTCTCCGCCTCAATCTCATGCCTCCTAGTCTCATTCTCCTGCCTCCTAGCCTCATTCTCCATCTCCTGCTTCCTAGCCTCATTCTCCATTTTAGCAAGCTCAAGTTTAAATATCATCTCAGGAGACAGGCCGGAAGAGGGAGCTGCCACTACTGAAGGAGGGGGGGCAAGAACTGGGGAACCACCATACGCACCGCCCGAGGGCACTCCAATCTTCCAATGCTCATCCCTCTGTGGGAGAGTGCTAACCTCCGGCAACTGAGTGGACGGCACTGTGGGAGTCGAGTGAGAGGGGATCTGGGGAGGAACCCCCCCAAACGCCCTCTCCTCCGAAACCCCATGTCGCCCACGCAACACCCAGGAAATTAGCTCCCCCTTGGACATCCCTCCTACATTGGATAGACCCAAAACCTTGGCTATCAGGTGCAAGCCATAAACATTCACCCCAGTCAGCCTCTCCTCCGTCACGTGGTACTGCTTACTCACAAAAAGTCTAGCATCCTCCTCACTAGTTACTAACGGCACCTCCTCACTTAGCATCTCTCGCTCCTCGTCAGTACTAGGGCCCGACATACTGAAGTTCACCAAAAAATTCTCGAGACAAAAGTGTTAAACTCCCTTATGCAAGCACTAATTACTAAATTAACTGGAGTCTCTTAAATGCTCTCCTAATTGCCTTACAAAAAAAATATTCTTCAATATGTACGCTAAAGTACCAACAAACAAATGTTGTACAACTCTGCAAAAAATTATACTGTTCACAAAATCCTAAGCAAGGTCGCCATTTGTTACGACCGGGCACTCGGGTACACTAGGGCTCTTACACAGGACTCGAGTATGGCTCGCTGCCACAACGGAAACACACGATCCCAACCCCAGAGTACTGCCAGCCGAACAAAAAACGCCACTACCCTCCAGAGTTCTATCTGCTATAACGGGGTATACAAGAACTCGGTACTAGCGTTTCACACAACAGACTAATAACAAGACGGGAGTTATCTAGTCTGGTCAACAATCAAACAAAGAAGAAAGTACTACAACACTAAAGAATAGTGTTGGCCGAAGCCGAAGTAATCCACCCTTGAACTAAGAACTTAAGAAGTCCTCCACCCTCTACTTCGGATCGGCACTATTACGTTACGTTAAACAATAGTCCTCGAGCATCAAGCAAGGAATCTTCTGATAAGTTAGATGCTTCTCGAATACTCATAAGAAGTAAGTATCGGATTTTGAACAGCAATTTAATGAATAACTCACTGGTAATTAAAGGCTTTAAATTGACATAAGAAGAATTATAAGAATAAGCAATAGGATATGGCAAACATTAAGAAGAAGTACTCCGACAATGCACTGGCAATAGCCTACTAAGATTGTGCTCGTGGGCCACTAATCTCTGAAGTAGCTAAGCGTGCCACACATGAAATCAATAGTGCTTAAACAATAATAAACATAAGGAGAAGCTTCAATACTATACTGTATCTGCTGGTCGAGCAAAGTCTAGCTGGGATATCTAAGGTTAAGAGACAATGGCTGAGCAAGCGGCTCGTAGCCTAGCGAGGTCCTTAACCCTCCGACCCCGGCTAGGGAATATCGTGACTGTACTTTGTGTCCGGGGGTTTTCAGGAATTTTGGTCCCTGTTGATTCACATGTTACTCCTGAAATACATTACACAAAGTTATAAAAAAAACAGAAAAATGTAGCACAAACCTTCATGTGTAGAATGCCGTTGAGTAGAGGTCTCTAGCCCAAGTGATTGCATAATGGTGAGCGCGGGAAGTGGAGTGATTTTTATGCGTGAAAATCATCCCGCGTTCGGATGAGTCGCCTTTGCCCAGGCCCCGGCTCGGCTAACCTACTGTTTTCTTAGCCACTCGTCGCGCAAAACCTTTTACCTCCCGGAGGCGATTTTATGTATTGATAGTGATGTTATTATAGTTATTTGGAGTCCAATTATATAAAATATGTTTATTAGGCTATGATTGTAACAAATATTTCACATTTTCACTCGATACCGTAGTTTTTATGAGTAATTGAGGTAGGTTATTGTTATATTAGGCACTGATTATTCGTTATCACAGGTGTTTATTATACTTTGGCCATCTAATATTATGTCATGTGTCACTTTCACTTAGTTATATGCTTTGTAAACGTTTTATATACAATTTATTGTGTCTTTGTTCACTTATTTATATATGTTTTCATAATACATGATTTTTTTATCACAATACACCTGTACATTGTTTTATTTCCACTTGTTGCCTATATACATACATATTGTCAGTCTTTGGTACTTTCACTATGATTATTAGTTAGTACTCCTGCTTGCTGTGGTATTCAGCAAAGCACGGTATAGTACATAGTGACACCTGGCACTCCACACACTGCATGGTGGTCTTTTTGTGCTTCCTCGGCCTCACCTGGCTGTTCCAGCAGACATGGCACCGCCTTCTGCTAATGGTGACTCCATCTCGTTCCAGAGGCAGGTAACCGTGCTTGTGCACATTTACATACTGTGCACACTGCAGGCGGTCCTGAACGGGGCGCCCAGGTTGTGCCACTGCCCTCTGTGGAGCTAGAGCGGGGGCAGCACGCCCACGAACTTTGGCGGCGCGCACCCTAGGGCGGCCAGGAGCACGACGGCGCCCAGGCCCAGCCCGGCGGCCAGCCCGGCGGCCAGGGCGGCCAGGAGCACGACGGCCCTGGGCAAAGCGTCTGGGTTGAGGGTCGTCGATGTCCATAAAGTCGTCGTCATCGTCGTTGTCGTCAGAGCTGTCATCTTGCCCTGACGGTGGACCCAGGTAATCATGGCCAGAGTCATCTGTGAGGTGCCCTTCTTCTTCAGAGCCCCCCTCATAATCTCGCGGGGAACGAATGATGCGTGGGCGGCGTGTAGGTCGGCGAGGTGGGGAAGGAGTGGGTAAATAGGCCGAAAGTGGGGGGTCCTCAACCCTAGGGAGTGCTGGTGGTGGTGGGGAAGAATGGCGGGAGCCTGGGGCAACTTGGGTGGCGTGGGTAGATAAGGAAGACAATGGCGGGTCAACCTCAGCCTCCCGCTCAGCCTCACTATCATCACTTTCATCGTCATGGTCAAATCCACTAAAAAAGGCGTATCTTTCATGGATTTCGTCTAGATCGTCAAAATCTTCAATATAGTGAGACTGATAAGACTCGGAGCTATCACTACCCAACTCATCAACACTATTTTGGCCTTCACCACGTTCATAACTCCTCAAAGCTATCTCAATACCTCCGGGAGTCAACGCATCTTGTACGTGCCTTTGCGTTAGGGCGCGACGAACATGGGCAGGCGTCGAAGGGAGCGTAGAATCGGACACAAGGGAATAACTTTTTGGGCTAGTATCCATGTTGGCGGCAGGGTAGAGACTGTTTTGGTGGCGTACATGCTGTCTGGTGGCGTCGCCTAGCGACGCCTGGTGACCACGGAGCGAAATTTTTACGCGCGCCATTCGAAAGCACACACGCAAGCAATGGTACAGTGTTGTACCACCCGGGTTCCTCGGGCCAAAAAAAAATGGTACACACGTGTACCACCCGGGGTCGAAGGGTTAAGACTGTGCGGCCAAATTACGGTAATTGACGGGATGCTCTCTTGAGAGATCCAGATCACTAGTATCTGGTTCTCTCCTGGCGATCCTCTCAAAGTCAAGCAAATGAGATAGCACAGTGTTGGGTGGCACAGGCAAAAGCCCTCACTCGCAACACAGTGCTAAACTCCCACGGTACACAGTCAGAAAGACCACCTAGGCGTTCCAAGTCTCCGTTGCAATTGTACTGGTTCAACCGCAACCTAGTACTCATAGGAAATCACAACTCAGAAACCCTATCCCAGTCTAGCATTGCCTAAACCAGCAGAAAACAGGAACATGAATAATCGCACACAGGGAAATACATATACGAGTGCAACAAACATCAATCAATCCTATTCTAGTTAACCCTTCCAAAAATAGGCTATCTAACAGGCACTTATCTCGTGAGAACTCAAGCGATAATACTTTGGCTGACTAAATCTGCACCAAAGGGGTCATTGAGGTTATAAACAGGGACGAGAAGAGAAGAAGGTAGGCTGTTCAGAGAGTAGAGAAAGTTCACATCAGTCGGAAGAATATCGATAGTTGCAAGGGATATGAGAGGTCGCTTTGCCTGATGAGTTCTGATCTAAAAATGGCGAGACCTCCCTTTTTATACTCGGCCCCGTAGCGAGCATAACGGCAATTTCCCACGCGCTGAGAGGGAGGAAGGGGGGAGGGAGGAGGGAGTGAGGCCTACACACCTCGTGGCGCGCTCACGGGCCGTCGTTACATAACTCTCTCTCTCATCATTGTATATAAGTCCCACACACAATACTTATAACTAATGATATAAAATAGAACTCGTTGACTTAGAAGAAAACAAAATACATAATGATAATACTTATAGTACAACGGTTCACATAAACTGAGTTAGGAAACTCTACACAGACTACAGCCAAAGTTCCTGCCCTGACGATCCTAGCGAGAGTGGGGCCTGACTGGGCGTTCTGTACAGCATGCTCATACTCGACATGCGTCACACAAGCATCTCGGTGTTGATTGGGTAGTGTCTTTCGACACCCACCTGGATGCGGTCAGGAACGTGATCCCCACGCCATGCCGTACGTCTGTGAGTGGTGGTGCCATACTTCTCCAGGAGTTGGTATGAGACGTTGTACACGAACTCCCGGAATTTCAGCTTCTGGTTTGGGGACATATCCTTCTTCACCAACCAAAAGTTGTAGGCGTTGAGCATCGTGATATCAACTAGGTGGAGGAAGAGCTTGTGATACCACTTCACAGTCTTCCTCAGACACTCAACACCTGACAGCTGACAGTCAGACTTGTCCACCAGGTACATGTTCTTAGTGTAGTCCACTACCATGTCGGGCTTGTAGATGGTCTTCCTGGTTCGGTAGTGGATTTAGCCAGAATCCATCTGGGCATCTGTGTGGACGGTGGAAAGCAGGTGGACGTCTCGCTTATCCTTCCACTTCAGGGCTATCACTTTCCCACACTTCTCGAGCTGCTTGAATTTCTGCCCCTTTCGTCGCCTTCTTCGCACATGCCTCTCGCGGTGTTCCTGGGCCAGGTCGTCTTCTGAAGGTGTGTCACTGGAGGAGGCATCTGTGAGAGGAATGACATTACCTGTGAACTTTGGCATAAACTTTCTTGTCTTTCTGACAGTCCCACATGACCTCGTTTGGTTGTCATGAAGAAACTGGCAGAGAGCAGGAGAAGTATACCAGTTGTCAGTGTAGATGATGTGGCCTTTGCCCAGGTAAGGTGCCAACATTTTCCTGACGATGGCACCTGACATGCCCATGGGGTCATTGGCAGCGGCTTTCGGTATGTCAATGTCAGTGCACACGATCATGTCAAGCACTATTCCAGTTTCGCAGTCACACAAAACGAAGAGCTTGATTCCGAACCTATGCCTTTTCAAGGGGATATACTGCTTGAAAACAAGACGTCCTTTGAAGAGCACGAGCGACTCATCAATCACCAAATTGAGGAAGGGGTAAAAGTATTTCCTATACCTCTCCAACAACATGGTGAACACATCCCGAACTTTCCATATCCTGTCAATCCTGTTAGGATTTTCGTTGTCTGCAAAGTGCATAAATCTTAGCAGCAACAAAAATCTGTCACGAGTCATGAACTTATTGAAAGTTGGGATGGCGATGAGAGGGTCGTGCTTCCAATAGTGTTGCAACACATGCTTCTTGATCAGAGGCATGAGGAACAACAAGGCAAAGAATGTCAAATTCTTCCACAGTCGTATCCACCCAGCCTCGTATTCTCGCTTTTGGAGAAAGGACGTCCAATCTGCCAAACACCCACCTGTAGTAGGCGTTTGTTTGGGCAACGATGTACGTCATTACCTCCATATCGAAAAAAGCGAGGAAGAAGTCGCTTTCGTTCGCTTGATCGTCACAGGACCAGTCGTCAGTTGTTCCTGACGTCCCAGGATTGAACTGGGGCACGTCAGGTACAAAATTGACCCCATCAGACCAATCGAACGAAGGCAGCTCAGGGATCGGAATGTCGTCTGCGTCTGCTTCATCGTCTGAAATATCGCTTCCATGGTCGCGATACAGCACTGCATCATCATCACCCTCCTCTTCACTTGACAGACGATGCCCTTCCTCATTCTCGTCACCGACGTCGGACTCACTCCCACTGTCCACTCCCAAACCCCCCACCCTTGGTCCCGTGCTAGGGCTTCGTCGTCGAAACCCAGGCTGCCAATGCCCTGCGAATCACCATCAAACAGCAGGGCGGCATACTTTGATGGAGTCAGAGTTTTCCGGGTCACTTTAGCACGTGCGGGAGTCTTATGGACAGGGCCAGCAGAGGCGGTGGCAGGGGAGGCGGCAGGGGCAGCAGTGGTGCGTGGTCTTGTGGCCCTGGAGGCAGGCAAGATGATGGTGGTGCCTGTCGCCCTTCTCTCTGTTCCTTGGGCAGGGGCGGCAGGGGCGGCAGGGGCAGCAGGGCTGGCAGGGACACCAGGGCCAGCAGGGCCAGCAGTCGCTTTCCCTCTCCCTTTCCCCTTCCCCTTCCCTGTTCCTTGGGCAGGGGCGGCAGGGGCAGCAGGGGCAGCAGGGGCAGCAGGGACAGCAGGGCCGGCAGGGACCAGGGCCAGCAGGGCCAGCAGTGGCTTTCCCTCTCCCCTTCCCCTTCCCCTTCCCCTTCCCTTTTCCTTGGGCAGAGGCAGCAGGGGCGGCAAGGGCAGCAGGGGTGGCAAGGGCAGCAGGGGCAGCCGGGCCAGGGGCGGCTGGTGGTGGTGGTGGTGGTAGGGGCACTGTGGCTGGCGTACGGGTTCTCTTCCCTACGCCCGTGCCTTTAATTTTTCCTGCCCCCGCAGGTTCTGCAGCCCTAGGGCGGCCTCCTGCGTCGCTGGTACCGGTGGCAGGGGTGGCAGTGGTGGCAGTGGTGGTGGTAGTGGTTGTTGTAGTGGCCTGGGTCGTGGTGGCAGTGTCCCGAAACACCAATGACCTCTGTACTTTTGTTTTGCTTGCACGTGTTTTTCGTGCTTTGGGTGCTGGTCTTTCGTCCTCAGAGCTGTAGGGCGTGTCATACTGGTAGGTAGGGTCTTTAGCAGCCACCCTCTGCCTTCCACGGCGGCTAACACCACCAGAAGGAGGGCTGGTTGTGTCATCAGGGAGCGAGCGTGAGGGACGTATGGGCTCTATGACTAGTGGTTGGTTATTGGCGCGGTGGTGCTTGCACGAGTGCGGGGCGAGCGTTTGGCGGGGTGGTGTCGAGAGTTGACATGTAGTACTATACCCACACCAATTTTCAGCCGCCTGGCTATAAACGCGCGGTTTTGGTACGCGTTCAAAAGCTCTGCTCTTAAGAGTCTCCCCGCAGTCCGCCGGGGGAACTCTTAAGAGTCTCCCGGCAGCTCCCGGGTTAAGTAATTCATTTCCACTGCTCTCACTCTTGGTCTGAGTCTCTCAACCAACGTCCATGCTTCGCTTCCGTAAGTCAGTGTCGGGATTACCACACTGTAATGCAAGGACTTCTTCACTTCCATACTGACCATCCTATTTCTTGTTACTGCTCTTAGCGTTCCTACAACCCTCTTCCCCTGTTGTACCCTCTCCCGCACTTCTTCATCCATAGTCCCATCTTTACTCAACACACTGCCCAGATACTTAAAAGAGTTGACGATCTCCATAGCCTGACCGTTCAGCTTCACCTCACACTCTGTGACTTCACCCCTTTCGAAGACCATAACCTATATTATATAAATATATATATATATATATATATATACGGTATATAAAATAAATGAAACAAAAATATAAATAAAATGAAATAAATAAAATAAAATAAATAAAAACAAAAATAAATAAAATAAATAAATATATAAATTAAATAAATATATAAATAAAATAAATATATAAATAATGTAATAATAATATAAATACTCGATTATGGGCCTTGGACTTGCTCGGGACCTTGGGGCTGATCCGCTAGACACCCTGGGGAACAGGAATAAAAAAAAATATATATATACTGTATATATGTATATATATATATATATATATATATATATATACAGTATATATATATATATATATATACCTGTATATATATATATATATATATATATATATACAGTATATATATATATATATATATATATATATATATATATACACAGTATATATATATATATATATACAGTATATATATATATATACCGGTATATATATATATACCGGTATATATATATATATATATATATATATATATATATATATATATATATATATATAAATAAAATAAAATAAATAAAAACAATAATAAATCCAATAAATAAATATATAAATAAAATAAAAAATATAATAATATAAATACTCTATTATGGGCCTTGGGCTTGCTCGGGACCTTGGGGCTGTTATATATATATATATATATATATATATATATATATATATATATATACAGTATATATAATATATATAAAATATATACAGTATATAATATATATATAATAATTATATACTGTAATATAACTAAAATTCCATAGAGTACTTACCATACTTCCTGTAAGCTTCCTGTAAGCATTCCTGTGACATCTTCGTGATTATAATGTATTTATTTCGTAGGCATTATTTATTGATAAATATATTTGTCTTTCAAGCAAAAAATAGTGTAAAGTCATCAATGATACCTAGACAAAACTGCATCAATACTCAAGGGGTTAACCAAGATTCACTCCCCTCAGTCACCAAAAGTCACAAGTAACATTTTATATACATATATAATTCGAATTATTCACTAATCACTTTCACTGGGTAGATGAAATAATCCATAATTGCCTGCCTATAGCTAGGCATGGTGGGCCAGAGGGAGGGAGCCAAGAATTTAAAGGGCCGGGACCCTGCCTCACAGTCTGGGGGCCGGGAAACTACTGACTTTACAAAGGCCCGGGCTCCTCAGAGAGGGACGCTATGGGATTGCAAGATACTTCCTTTTGTAACTTACTGATGCCTAACTTACAAGTCCAAATTGCGTCAAAATCGAGTCATAAACTTATTTTTGGCGAATATTTCTAACTTACAGGTGGCATTATGATGCGATTGCATCATACGATCACTCTTGGAGGGGTGGCGTTATGACTCGATCGCGTCGTAAGAATGCGAGAGGGTTAATCAAATTTAAATCTGGGATCTCAGACATGGGGGATTCCTGAACAGGTGAATGCCAGTCTGGGGAGCTCTCATGTCTCCGCCGGTATGAAACTACACTGCCACTTCTTTCTTTCCCTAACACAGGTAAAACGACAGGTTCCGGTGTAGGGTTATGGGGAATAGTAAATTGGGGGAAATAGCCTGAGACCGCACTAGATGTGTCTCTTGATGTCTCTCTTTTCGTTGAGGATTTCTGTCTTGATTTTGACGGGTCCTCAGCTGTCTTCCTTCTTGATGAGGAGGACGTCTTATGCCGGCTCGACTTTGATTTGTCCCCGGCGGCTAATGCTTAGTCAAAGTTCGATCGGGACCTCTTAGCCTCCTGGTCATCTGCCGGGGGCTTGGTTTGTGGCAAGGGCGATCTTGACCTATCTCGCCGGCTGGTTGAAGCTAGTTTCTCCGGCGGATTTTTGGTCCGATATCTCTTTCGGTGGCAGGAGGAAGTGTCTTCCGAAGAAGATCCCGGAAGGGGTGAGGTAACCACTGGACTCTTTAACCTCTGAAGTGCGCATGGGGGGTATGAGACACCACACTCCTGTGCTGACGTATTTGAGCTGTTCCCATCACTAAAATATTTATTTTACCATAAATAGCATTAATACTTATCCATATGCGCCAATTATAGGTTGATTATAAAGGTATTAACCTGTTACAACAATAAAACAAGTGGAAACAGCGTTTGGATGGTCAAAATCGGCGATACAGGCCGGGAGTTACACTATGTATGGCTGAGGCAACCTCCCAGCCCACCACTTTCCTCCACCTCTGGAGAGAGACTGTCGATCGATACTCTCTCTCTCTCTCTTGCACTCGCTTGCTAACAGTGATGACAACACCCTGCTACCAACTCGCTAATGTTAGCACGAAAATAGACCACAGGAAAAGGGAATAACAGGGAAAATAGGTGATAACTGAAGGAGGGGAGGAAACTGGGGAAGGAGCGGAGGTGGAGGAGTGATATTTGGCATGGCCCAGAGGCAGGTACCAGGAAAAGTTGATCCTAAAGGTAGCCTGGGGATATTTCCCTTCCTATTTAACCCTGGTAAAACCTAGCATTTCATTGGTGGCAGCTAAGGAACGTGACCAGGTAGCTACGTGGAGCACCCGTCACGCGAACCCTAAAAACCATATTGACATAGCTAAGGCAAAAAGGCTACAATACCTTACGACCTTACGAGGCTAGGGACTAGCCTAACTAAAAAGGAATGTGGTGTAATGCCCTCGAAAATGTCCCGCACCCACAATAATACTAACCCGAGTTGACGTCAGGTATAGCGTAAAATAGTCGTATTATGGTAAGTCCAATAAACTCATCTCGAGAGACTATCACCGTGGTTCTTAAAGATAGTCGTAGATGGTAAGTCCAATAAACTCATCTCGAGAGACTATCACCTGGTTCTTAGAAATCGGACTAAGGTTGCTATACTTTTGTACGTCCGTGGTAGTACAGTGGGTTAGCGCACGGGCCTGGTGGTGATGGTGGTGCGTCACTAACCAGGGTTCGAACCCCACCCAAGGCATCTCAAAACCTGTGGGTTTTTAGGGGGGTTAAATTCCCTTCAGAGGTTCGTACCCCGCGCCAGGTACCAGGAAAGGTTGATCCTAAAGGTAGCCTGGGGATAATTCCCATTCCTATTTAACCCTGGTAAAACCTAGCATAACATTGGCGGCAGCGGTGGTTCTTGATTCGGATAAAAGGTTGCATTACACTGCAAGTTTGGAACAGTAGAAGCATGGCAACATCGCAAAATTTTCAGCCACTCACACACATTCCCAAGTATGATGTAAACACGTATGATATCGCCACTTACTTAGACACAATAAAGCCAGTGTACGATGTGGTACTGTAACGGGGGGGGTTGGGTAAAGGTTGGGGATCTCTCTTTCTTCCTCACTTCCCTTCTTCTGCTGCCAACAGAGAGAGAGAGGGAGGGAGGGAGAGACAGAAGAAGAAGGATTAAGCTGCGAAGGTGGAAAATAGGTACTCAAGGATAGAAAGGAAGAGATGACGACAAACCCGTTATTGCATTCTAATTAACGAGAGGACAACCCTGTTTGGTTGACCCACATCCAACATCCTTCGAGGAAGGGGAAAGACTGCAACTCCGACACGATAAGACCAAAGAACCACAAAAACCCCACTGAGACCTAGCATATTCTCTACTTTCTAGATATCACATAAGGATGTTTTTGGGAACGGTAATTCATTCGAATTATTTGATCGCTCACCTTCAGGTGAACTGGCCGTCCCCATGGTTTTCTTATTCTTTATGCAATCGTGACTCATGCTCATTATTCAGGTACATTAGGACAGTAGGATAAATCGGAGGCTAGCAAAGACCAATCAAGAACTTCCCCTTCAATGTTGGCTGATAAGACTTTAACTCTCGGTTAGGCTACTGGTACCGTCATTCGGGGTGACTTCGGACCTATTTGACCTAATTTTAAGCCTAACTCAATAGGTAAAGCCTTAATAATGCAATCTTTTGCATCCATGTATAGCTTAGAAACGTAGAATAATCGTGTGTGCAGTGGAAAAATTATAGGCCTTTGGCTTAATTATAACTAATATTTATAATGGTGTCCGAAGTCATCATCGATATGAGGTGACTTCGGACTGGGGTAAGGTGACTTCGGACATTAATGGTTTTCCCCTTTAAATCTGAGTGTGTGTATTGAACGACGGCTTCGGACAATGCAGAGGCGACTTCGGACACAAGACGGAGTTTTAAAAACAAAATACAAACTGAAATGCTTACATTTGTAGCCCTTAGAGGAGCATATACATTAGATTCCAAGTTTCTGTGCATTTTAGCACCTTCATATCAATTGTTATGTATTCTCAATAACAAAGCAATTATATTATTATCACTAATGCATTCAGGTACACCGCATGTATAGGCACTTTTCTAATACAAAAAAAATACAATTAATTCATTCAAATTACACATAATGACTCCTTGAAAACGTATTTCACACTTGTGACCAAACTTCTAAAAAAATAATACTGATATCATTAAAGCTTAGCAATAATATCTTAATGACTGCATATTAAAGGAATGCTAATGGCACACAGCCGACTAGATGCCATCTTGGCTAATTAATGGTCCGAAATACTAATTAACCCTTTCAGGGTATATACCTTAAACTAATCATAATATGAAATAAAAAGGACCTTACAAAAAATATAACTTTGTATCACATTATTGCCTCTTTCCTTATTCATCCCCCCTCTCTCACTTGGCCCCGCCCTCTACCACCTCTCGCTCTCGATATCGATCTCTCTCCCACCCTTCTCCTGGCCCCGCCCTCCCCAGGCCCCACCCTTCTCCTGGCCCCGCCCTCTCCCACCCTTCTCCCGGCCCCACCCTCCCCTGGCCCCGCCCTCTACCACCTCTCTCTCTCTCTCTCTCGCTTTCTCTCCCACCCTTCTCTTGGCCCCACCCTCTCTCGCTTTCTCTCCCACCCCTCTCTCTCCCCCTGCTCGCTCACTTTCTCTCTCCTCTCTATAGCTCTTCAACCCTCTCTATTTCTCTCTCTCTCTATTATTTTGGCCATTTATTTACATCTACACTGAACAGCATTCTGCACTTCTTGTCTAGTATTAGTTCTGGCAGGATTTGTACTATGCCACCCTTGTCTATGTCACTGTAATCATCAATAACTGGGTTAATGAAGACGTTACTTGTGCCCTTCACATGCTTTAGGAAACGAACATGTATTTCTGGTAGAACCTTTACTATGACTGCAATATAATGTCGATGTTTCTTCTTACCATCAAACGGAACTTTAACAATAACCAGCAGGTTTACTATGTTTCCCTTTTATATAGTCATGTAAGGTGCTCTTACATAACTTCCACTTTTTAGCAGCCTCACGTACACTCATGTTCTTCTTTTGTATATCATCTTTTGCTTTCTTTAATTTGTCTTGACATACATGACTGTTGTATTTCCTTTTCTCGTTGTGTGGCTTTGGTTTATATATCCGTGGCATTTTTACTCCTGTGAATGAAAAGAAATGTAATATGATACTCTTACCTAACCTTACACAGCAAACATCCACCAAATCATGTCAACATCTGACACCTTACTCAGTCTTAAGCATCCTTTAATTGGCGTTACTCAAACGGGAGGAAGATGACAGATGATAAGAACATAAGAACATAAGAAAATGGGAGTCTGCAAAAAGCCGATCGGCCCATACAAGGCAGATCCCTGTGATGACATGATTCGACGGATGCTCGCTATGTATGGCTAGGTAAGAGTACCATACACTTAGGTACTAATTGTTGTTCATATTGGAAGGTCCTTGTAACTAATATTAAATGTCCGATGTCACCTCATGTCCGAAATCACCCCAAACTATGTCCGAAAACACCCCAATAAATCTGGAAAACAATAAAAGTAAATTGTTAGGGCTATAGGATGTGTATTATGAACTTTGGGGAAGGAGTTACTGTGTGTATGGTCTCGCAGATAATTGTAGAACATTCTGGTGTAGGTTAATTGTCTTCCTCACATCCCATTAATTATGCTCAGTAGAAGTTTGACACACTTACAAAAACATTTGTTTTCTTTGTTACATATTCACAAATATTTACCACAAATTAAATTAATTAATTTAAATTATTAGTTCATCCTACATATAGTTACAACATTCCTCTTGAATGCTACACATCTATTTTTCAAAACCAAACTCCTCTTCTCTCTATTTTTATTTGTTTTACTTTTTATCCAAAATGTCCGAAGTTGTCCACATGTCCGAAGCCACCCCAGATGACGGTACTACTCTTAGACCAATTTAATACTGACAGCTCCGATTTACCATCCTGACAACACATTTAGATCCAAATAGGTACGGGAGGATAGATACAAACATATTGCAGTAATCTTAAGCTTGATATTAATATTTAAGGAACATTTTACCATTTACAACTCTTAACATTGGTACCGTATGGTCCGTATCTAATTATCTCTATACCATTAACCTGGGACCAATCCATTTCCGTACTGGGACAGTCTCTTAACCTAGGAGTAGGACTCGAATATTGCTGTCTGTATCCACCCCATTCCTCTCAGTATTATACATCCCAATTCCGCTCAGTACCGGTATCGGCCAGGCTTGCCTTTACGTCTCTTCGGCCTACCGTATCCTGGGGTATAGGGGGTAATCATACGTCTTCCTGCGGTCCTTGAACCCTCGTACAGTACACGAGTTCAGCATCCTGCACTCAGCCAATGGGAGGGGTGAATCTCCGATTCTCCGCCATCAGCAATTCAGCATCACATCGACTCCGTCCCAAACTGGTTCCCTGGTAAGTTGAATACATTCTTAACCCACGGTTGACATATAGCTAACCCTTAATAATGGGGTTAATCAATATCCTAATTACGGTACACAGTAATACTAAAACAAATACAGTACATATAAAAAATATAGGCTAATATAAACATATAAAAATACATGGATTCCTATTAACGTATAAAAATAGATGAGCTAATATACAGTAAGTACAGAAATACAATGACAGATCAAATTATGACATTACAGTACTGTACCGAAATAATCTCTTAACCCGGCAAGCGCGATAGGCCTCACGGAAGGCTTCCTATAGGGAACGCGATAGGCCTCACGGAAGCAAGACCATAAAAAAAGCCTTCCATAAAAAAAAAGGGCCTATCAAAACAAAGGAATTTGTCTCTAGGTGAGATAATTCCCCTCCAGTACTCATCCATGTAAATCTCACCCACCCCCCTCCCTCCCCTCCTCAATTATCACCTATTTTTCCTCTTATTATCATCATTTATCGGTTATTTTTCTCTCCCGCGATAATGTAGCACAAGTGGGTTGCAGAAAAGATCGTTATGCAACACCCAGACACCGGCCCACACCGCCCCGCTCGTCTCAGTTACCTCACAGACAGCGAGAGAGGAGGGTTGCCTGTGGCTCTCTCTCGCCTGAGATTATGACCGGGTGGCCAATATCTTCGTTTTTCACCACCCAAATGCTTTTCCCACTTATTTTAGCACTCTTGAAGGTTCATATATACATCATATATGTAAAATAAAAGCATACCGAAAACAAATAATGCTCTATATTGTAAATATAACGAATTCTGTCAGAATCCAAGGCTAGAAATGCACAAATAACTACCCTAGCCCCTAGGTCTATTTCGCGCTTGTCAGGTTAAGGCATCCAAAGATCCTCTCATTAAGTACAGGTACAGTACATATGTTACTCAGCAGTACTCTACACACAATTGGGAATACATAATTACACAGCATATCTATGGAGTCAAATCAATACAATAATGGCATAAATCAAAGGTAATTGTCATGGTAAAACTTAACAGGTTGGACTGCTCAATGCGGAGGGTGCTATACAAGGCTCAAACAAAGCTAAACGTTATTTCTACTGTAACTCGAGTAACTTATCCCCTGAAATCAGCTGCCCAGAATCTCACTACAGCGTTCCGTCCCTTGCAATGCAACTCTGTACATTAGACCATGTCAAACAAAAATATATCATAGGAATCAATACTCATAATACACTCAAAAAGCACAATAATTAATAATAGCCTACTGTACTTCCAATTAGGTGAGTTAGGTAGTCTAGGCTAATTAAAAATGTAAAATCATATAACCTAACATAATAATTCAGCAAGTACCCATACCTAAACGGCCTTTTCACAAGTTAACTTAGTATAACTAAATAAGTTGGTCACCAATTATTTTGCAATATTTGAAAACAAATATGAATTTTATATGCTCTAAACATAATATGAAAATGTGTTTTAAGCCTCGGCAAAACCTAATAAAAATATATGGTACTAAAATGGAATTTTTTTGTAACATGGTTGTCAATAGCTTCCTACAGACGGCACAGATTCGTACACACGCCATTTTCACCTGTCTCCCGAGGTCTGTCCACCAGCTTTTTAGTCAACACTAACTCCACCTGCCCATCTCTGTCGAAACTACAGGTGTTCATTTCCACAGCTTTGCGCAACACGTCACGAGACACTACTGGCTTCCTATTGGTTTTTTTTTAACCCGTCATTATAACGCAGATGCTACGTCACGCTCTTGTCACGCATACCTTCGGGAGCCAATCACTTAGGTATAATATGTTCATGACGTCATTGGAATCGGCCTATCACAGATACCCACCTTGATTTAGCTGAAAATTGACAGTCGAGTCATGGCGGTGGAGTGCAAAGGATGTTCACCTCTGCCCCATTCTATTATTGTAGACACTACTCGTAATAATACTGCTGCCCTGAAACTATTCACAGAACATGGGTGTTTGCCGAGTGATGTGACGTGTAAGAGGTGTGGTGAAGCCTGTTATTTTTATGAGCCATTACAACAGTGGCGTTGCGGTAACTACTGGTTTTTAGAAAAAACAACCACCCGCCGCCAATGTGGGTTCCGCACTTCTCATAAAAAAGGCACATTTTTAGATCAAGCTCATATAGAACCATGGCAAATTCTGGGCTTCATCAATTTGTGGTTAAACAAAAACTTTCAACACTGGGAGGCGATAATGAACCTTGGCATATCGTACCCCACCAGTGTTGATTGGAGAAGTTTTTGCTCCGAGGTCACTAGTTCCTGGTTTGATAACCAACAACCGATTGGTGGTCCCAACATCATTGTTGAAATAGACGAAACTTTTATTATTAAGGCTAAATTTCATGTTGGGAGAGAATTGGGGAAAAAACAGTATTTTGTTGTTTGGGGGAATTGAGCGGGTGTCAGGAAAGAGATTTGTGGTGCCGCTCATTGATGATAACTATGACCCTCTCCCTCGTAGCCGAGACGTTTTGCTGCCTTTAACCCTTCAAACCCGGTTGGTACACACGTGTACCATTTTTTTTTGGCCCCAGGAACCCGGGTGGTACAACATTGTACCATTGCTTGAAAGCCTGTGAGCTTCGTGTGCGAGGCGTCGGTCCGACGCATGTAAACAACAGCCGGCTGGACCGACGCTCCGCATCTCCGGCCACAAGAAGGAGAGCGTCGCTTGTTCGTGTGTGCCTGTATGTTGTTGTTCAGTATCGAAAAGTGGTGTAAAGTGGCTGGTTTGGCCATAAAGTTATCTCCAATGAAATCATCATCACAGCTCACCCAGTTGACTTAGAGAGCTCTACTTAAGGCCATTTTACAGGTAAATAACACAGCTACGCTTGGGGATGCGCGGGAATGCGGGAAGCAGTCTGATTAACGAATATACGGTAGCCTAGCCTAGACGTTTTTCGGCCAAAACACCCGGATTTCGAGGAATATATATATAATATATAGCCGGGGTCGGAGGGTTAATTAATCAATATATATTGCCAGGGTCAATTATTTACTCTGATTGTTGGAAGGCATACAGCAGCGTCAGTCAGCACGGCTACGAGCATGGCACTGTCAACCATAAAGTTAACTTCATAAATCCCGCCAATAAAATTATTCACACACAAACTGTAGAGCGGCTGTGGAGGGACGTGAAGGAGTACATCAAGAAGCCTGGAATCCGTCCCCATTTCCTTCACCAATATCTCGCAAGATACCTCTTCCTCAAGTCAGTCACCCGCCGCAGAGCTCTACACGCTTTTCTCGTTCAGGCTGCAACATTCAGGGTGCCAAAACAGAAATTATCCAGTTCTGGATCATTTTTCTAAGCTTACAAGGATCAACTTTGCGCGGCGTCTGCGGGGGGTGCGGGGGGCGCAGCCCCCCGCTTTATAACAGGGGGTCCGGGGTCCGGGGGTCCGCCGGAGAAATTTTGAGATGTGAAGGTAAATATACGCACAATACATGCTCAAAATTTATTAAAAGGAATGAATAATATTGTAAGTAAAAGGGATGTTATGTATGTTTACTGGTGTTTAATCAGGATACTAGGGGAGCTGGCTGCCTGTACTTCAGTCTCAAAGAGATTCACTTCAGGTCCACTAATATAGGCATTGAAACAGGTTTTTAAATTATTCTTAGCAGTCCCTGTTTTAGTTTTGTAACTTTTGTCCAATAAAGATTTCATGTATATTTGTTGTTGCATTCCAAGAACTATTACATACTTAATTTATATCCTTTCATATGATACATGAGTTACTATAGAGTACTGGTTAAAATACATACCGGTACCAAGTTTCAAGAATAAACTTTGATTAGAACATTTGTTTGTCTATTATTTTCCCTGGGCCGAGTAAAAAATACCTGGGTAGGCTATTCCCATCTCGGGTTAAGTACAATCAGTAGGAACGTAGAAACTTACTTTAATTTTCACAACTTTAAAAGACTCGAGATTCTGCGAGGCTAATTCCGAAAATATTCAATCAAGTCTCCGTTACCCCCATGAAGTCAGGTTATAGTAATGACAAGACATACCAATAATATATGTTACTTAGCGGGTGTGTGGACTGTGGGGATAGTGGCAGCCCCCACTTTGGACACTAAGACTAAGTAAAGTTAGGTTAGGGTAAGGTAATGCAAATTATCTACTCATAACATGATAAACAATTGAACAATAAACTACTGTACTATATTCCTTGAAGAAATAAAAACAAACAATTGTACATAAGGCTGCGGAAAGATTCTTTAGTGATACCCAAGTCATGGCCGGGATTCCGGGAAATCTATAAATGCACTGTAGGCGGTAGGCCTAGCTGCTGGCTGTACACTTATTAAATTGTACCGGTAATCTGGCTAAAAAGTTACCGGTATACAAAATGAGAACATAGAGGCAGGGTGCAGATCCCACTTTGGACACTAAGTTTGGACTTTGGTTAGGGTAAGTTATTGCAAATCTTCCACTCATAATATAAACTACAATAAAATAAGATACCAGTAGATAAGATACTACTGTAGCCTATTCTGCCTATAGCCTATACCTTGAAAACAAAAACAAACGGTAAGACTGCGAAAGTATTCTTCAGTGACAGGTCTACCCCTATAATCCCACGGCATGACGGCAAACTGTTATTGTCATAGGCTATAGCCTAGCCAGGGTGTCGAATGATGCTGGGTTTTTTTTAGTTATAACACAAATTAACTTTCTGTATAATGATAAAAACAAATTAATCCTAGCCTAGGCCTAGCCTACGTATTTTTATATTATTATTTTAAAAGTTAGACATCTAAAATAGGCCTAGGCTTAGGCCTACTGTGTTCCAAAACTCAAGAGTAGCCTAGGCTAGGTTAGCCTAGCCTAGCCTTACAAAAAAAAAAAAAAAAATACAGGAATGTTGGTCTAGGCTAAGTTTAATATACACTTCCCAGGTCATTTTAACAGTTCTATTGCTTCTATATATTATATAATACACCATAGAGTAAGTTTTTAATAACTAGAAAAAAAGGTCATCTTCTAAATAATTACCATAATTGAGGACCTTCGCCGTTCCCGGGTTAAGAGCCTAGCTTTGTACACTTATTTTTTACTGTCTTTAACCTCAAATCTTCCTTGATCTTCATTAGCCTATCAATACATTATACATAGCCCCACTAGTGGGGGCAGTCCTAAGATTGTTGGATAATGGGTTATCCTAAGCCTAATACACCTAGCCTCAGCCTAGGCTACTCATTTCTGCTTCAAATCATCATTATCATCATAGGCCTAGGCTAATACAAGTAGGCCTAGGCTTATCTGAACAAAATAATATGCTTGGCTACTTACAAAATTGCTGTTTGGTGCTTGCTAGAAGTCAGGTTTATCCAAAGTATCACCTTGAACTTATACCTTATATATAATGAGTTCCCCAAGATTAATATGCACAATTTTAGAATGTGTACAGTAGGGCACTCGCACTTCACATGAAGTCAATGTTATATTCCAGCCCCTTAATTCACTCTATTTTTCCACAAATATATCGGTAAATAACAGCTAACACATTTCCAAGTGTTCCACAGTTGATTGGCGGCAAGCTAATTTGACGTCATCATCGGATTATTCTCGGAAACACCACAATGGAAAACATCGCTGATATTAGTTCGTTGTATTCCATTGATCCAACCACATAAATACCCCTGAAAAAACAATAATTCATCATAAAATCGTACTAATTTATAGCTTACCTTATGCCTCAAGGTCTTGCGCTCTTTGTCAAACACATAAAATTTATATTCATTCACTATTTTTAAGAAATTAGAGACCCCATAAAATTAACACATACGAACAAATATCGTGTATTTTGTGGGAGTTTAATTGGGATCAGATCAGATCAGAAAACTAACATTCAAACTTAAATTAATATTTTACATTATTCATTTCAGTGAAATTCAGTCAATATATTAAACACATGGAGTAGTTTAGTTAATATATACATAGTTTTAGATAAATACCTATTATTATCCTTTAATCTACATATTATTGAGCATTCGAGTGCCAATAAAATTACGGTAGTTGTGTTCGTCTTGACTCAGCCTTCGGCGCAATATAACATCGGAGTGTAGGGGTACATTGGTTGTTTGTTTGTTTGTTTGTTTTAGCGGACTCTCCCATCCAGGAGTTCGTTCTATGAACGATGGCTGTTTCCTTATTGTAATATATATTTGTTATATTGGTGGTAAAGTCAGTCACCTCATCCGAACCGAACAAGTTGTGTTTTCACAGTGTAAACAAATAGCTTTCATGACTTGAGCTCTGGATTTACCCGTCTATATTTACATTAGTAGCTGCATTTGGACTTCAATACAGGTGATATATAATAGTTCTAAGATCATAGCCAATGTAGAGTACAGTGTAGAGCAAAGCAACTATCGTTTGATGAGTGTAATGTAGAAATAGAATGGCAGGTTTAGCGGGGCTCCCGGCCGCCCCGGGAGTCACAGGCTCTTAGCCAATTTCAGTATCAATATTTTTTTCAGATGTTAGGTTCGGGATCACGAAGAAAATGGGCGAATTTTGGCACACTGGCAACATTGTATACGCCTCAGTCTGACAAACCTCCACCATTGCCTCGGGAGCCTGATTCTGAGTTGGACATTCGGGATTCTGACTGTGGGGATTCGGATGCTGCTGACGACTCCAGGCCTGCCGATGCTGTACAGTCACCTACATCATTAACACATTCACCTCAACGTGCAGGTCCATCCACCTCTGGTTGCCCTTCAAGAGCTCGACGTGGCCGACCTTCTCGTCGGAGACGTGATCCGCCGCAGTGTCCCAGCCCTGGATCCCCACAGTCTGACAGTGACACCTCTCTACCTCAGCCTCAGGACCATCACGTTCCGCCTTTACACCATCAACAACGTGCTGCATCAACCTCTCCACCCTCTAACACCGCAAAACGCCCACGTCCTGACTTGTCTCCTCCACGTACCTGCCCATCGACCTCATCAACTCCACCAGCAGCTCTCTCGACCTCTTCACCTCAACATGCCTATCCCTCGACCTCTTTACCAAGACGTGGGGGTTGCCGTGCAAGAGGTAGACGTGGACGACCTCCTCGTCGGAGACGTGGATGCGCTTCGTCACGGACCTCATCACCTACTCCCTCAACTTCATCTCAATAAGGTACGCTATTATACGCTTCTAGGTTAGGTTAGGTTAGGTTAGGTTAGGTTAGGTTAGGTTAGGTTGGGTTGGGTTGTTTGGTTAGGTTAATATACTAGGTCTCAGAAACAAGATTCGTAGTTGTGGTAGTATTTACGGTATCTAGACACTTCGAGCGGAGGCGCATTTAGGTTAGGTTGTTTGGTTAGGTTAATATACTAGGTCTCAGAAACAAGATTCGTAGTTGTGGTAGTATTTACGGTATCTAGACACTTCGAGCGGAGGCGCATTTAGGTTAGGTTAGGTTAGGTTAGGTTAGGTTAGGTTAAGTTAGGTTAAGTATCCGCTCGAAGTGACTCTCATTCGTATTTACAGATACGGCAGAATACAAATGGCCGCCGGCCCAACCGCCATGTTGTATCCCACGTAGGCCTACTAGGTAGTACGGACACATGTAGGCGTTAGGTGTGCATTAGGCTTGTATCCAATGTACTAGGTCTATGTTACTGGATATTTATGATTTAAATAAGTGCTACGTTTTCGACAAATATGGTTAGGCTATATGGCTTTGCAATTAGCCAAATCATGAGCCGATTTCCGACATTTAGGTTAGTTAGTCTTTTTCGATTCTCAAAATACGAGCCAAGTTTTGCCAAAAATTGGCTCTGGTTTTCCAACATTATGTTTTTGGGGCTTTGCAATTTAGGGAAACATGAGCCAACATTCTAAATTAGGTTACTGTAATTAGTTAATCTTAAAACTCCCAAAATCCGAGCCAAGTTTTGCCAAAACTTGGCTCGGGTTTTCCAAAATTCGGGTTTTATGGCTTTGCAATTTCGAGAAACCGGAGCCAAACTTCGAAATGAGGTTACTGCCATTTTGTTGTCTACAAACTCTCCAAATCCGAGCCAGCTTTGGCCAAAACTTGGCTCGGGTTTTAGGCCTTTGAAATACATTCAAACCCGAGCCAACTTTTGCTAAAATACGTGTTAATCCTCGTTTTACGCATTTAACCCCTCATTTTCCCTGTACTTCATAGCCCTCCCCACTATCGGGCGGCGTGTCTTAAGATCGTTGTATAATGGGGAAAACGGTTTCGCCGAAGGTTGTAATTATTTCCAAACACTATACAGTATATTGATGAAAACTAACAGGGAAAAATAAAAAAATCCATGGGAAAATTGGTGACCATCTTATTTAGTTTTTCCGTTAACTTTAAGTAACAATATGTAGTGACTAGCGTCTCGGACTTCCACCCAGAAGGCCCGGGTTCGCGCCCACGCTCGGCGCATTAAAGATTTTTCACAAGCACTGAGTCGTTACCATCCCTCATGAGCAAAGGGATGGGGTAGTAGTACAGGACCCCAATGGAAATACGCCTAATCGGCCTTATTGAGCTATCCTTAGCTAGCTTAGCATGCGCTAGCTTTAAGAACTATTATTATTATTATTATTATAATGGGGGTCCGAAATTTGACGGTACTGGGGTTGGGAAATGAGGACCTCTAAATCAAGATAACAAGTAACTCTTTACACTATAACCCAGTAAAAACATTTAAAATTAACAATAACCAGGCCTAGGAGACGTTAGTTATAAATACTTATCTGAATAGGCCTAACTTTCTTCTTCTTCTTCTTCTTCACGATGCACAGTGTCAACAGGGATGTATCCCCCAGATAACTGCGCAAGTAGTACAAGACTTAATTAAGGTTCATGGCGAGGGGGCACGATTTCTAGCACGTAACATACTGTAGATGGTGAGGAGTGTGCAGAAGACGAGTAACGGTGAGAAGCGGTAGTTGGAGGGTCGTCAGAGGTCGGGGATCCTCCCCGTAGCAGCGAGGAACGTAGAGAGTCCAGTGGAGATGATATGAAGATCGGTGGTGTTGAGAGGTGCTCCTCCAAGAATATGCTTGATGGTAAACTGTCCTCCCTGGCGGAGAATGCATTCCCTTAAGGCGACCCTGGCACCATGATATCTATGACAATGTAGTAGGAAATGTTCAACAGTTTCAGGGGTATTGCAGTGCTGGCAGTGGCCATCTTGGTGGAGACCTAGGCGATGCATATGGCCTCTTCTTCTTCTTCTTCTTCTTCACGATGCACAGTGTCAACAGGGATGTATCCCCCAGATACAGTGTGCCAAAATTCGCCCATTTTCTTTGTGATCCCGAACCTAACATCTGAAAAAAATATTGATACTGAAATTGGCTAAGAGCCTGTGACTCCCGGGGCGGCCGGGAGCCCCGCTAAACCTGCCATTCTATATCTACATTACACTCATCAAACGATAGTTGCTTTGCTCTACACTGTACTCTACATTGGCTATGATCTTAGAACTATTATATATCACCTGTATTGAAGTCCAAATGCAGCTACTAATGTAAATATAGACGGATAAATCCAGAGCTCAAGTCATGAAAGCTATTTGTTTACACTGTGAAAACACAACTTGTTCGGTTCGGATGAGGTGACTGACTTTAGCACCAATATAACAAATATATATTACAATAAGGAAACAGCCATCGTTCATAGAACGAACTCCTGGATGGGAGAGTCCGCTAAAACAAACAAACAAACAAACAAACAACCAACCAATGTACCCCTACACTCCGATGTTATATTGCGCCGAAGGCTGAGTCAAGACGAACACAACTACCGTAATTTTATTGGCACTCGAATGCTCAATAATATGTAGATTAAAGGATAATAATAGGTATTTATCTAAAACTATGTATATATTAACTAAACTACTCCATGTGTTTAATATATTGACTGAATTTCACTGAAATGAATAATGTAAAATATTAATTTAAGTTTGAATGTTAGTTTTCTGATCCTGATCTGATCCCAATTAAACTCCCACAAAATACACGATATTTGTTCGTATGTGTTAATTTTATGGGGTCTCTAATTTCTTAAAAATAGTGAATGAATATAAATTTTATGTGTTTGACAAAGAGCGCAAGACCTTGAGGCATAAGGTAAGCTATAAATTAGTACGATTTTATGATGAATTATTGGTTTTTCAGGGGTATTTATGTGGTTGGATCAATGGAAACAACGAACGAAAATCAGCTATGTTTTCCATTGTGGTGTTTCCGAGAATAATCCAATGATGACGTCAAATTAGCTTGCCGCCAATCAACTGTGGAACACTTGGAAATGTGTTAGCTGTTATTTACCGATATATTTGTGGAAAAATAGAGTGAATTAAGGGGCTGGAATATAACATTGACTTCATGTGAAGTGCGAGTGCCCTACACATTCTAAAATTGTGCATATTAATCTTGGGGAACTCATTATATATAAGGTATAAGTTCAAGGTGATACTTTGGATAAACCTGACTTCTAGCAAGCACCAAACAGCAATTTTGTAAGTAGCCAAGCATATTATTTTGTTCAGATAAGCCTAGGCCTACTTGTATTAGCCTAGGCCTATGATGATAATGATGATTTGAAGCAGAAATGAGTAGCCTAGGCTGAGGCTAGGCGTATTAGGCTTAGGATAACCCATTATCCAACAATCTTAGGACTGCCCCCACTAGTGGGGCAATGTATAATGTATTGATAGGCTAATGAAGATCAAGGAAGATTTGAGGTTAAAGACAGTAAAAAATAAGGTTAGCTAGGCTCTTAACCCGGGAACGGCGAAGGTCCTCAATTATGGTAATTATTTAGAAGATGACCTTTTTTTCTAGTTATTAAAAACTTACTCTATGGTGTATTATATGATATATAGAAGCAATAGAACTGTTAAAATGACCTGGGAAGTGTATATTAAACTTAGCCTAGACCAACATTCCTGTTTTTTTTTTTTTTTTTTTTTGTAAGGCTAGGCTAGGCTAACCTAGCCTAGGCTACTCTTGAGTTTTGGAACACAGTAGGCCTAAGCCTAGGCCTATTTTAGATGTCTAACTTTTAAAATAATAATATAAAAATACGTAGGCTAGGCCTAGGCTAGGATTAATTTGTTTTATCATTATACAGAAAGTTAATTTGTGTTACCACTCAAAAAAACAGCGTCATTCGACACCCTGGCTAGGCTATAGCCTATGACAATAACAGTTTGCCGTCATGCCGTGGGATTATAGGGGTAGACCTGTCACTGAAGAATACTTTCGCAGTCTTACCGTTTGTTTTTGTTTTCAAGGTATAGGCTATAGGCAGAATAGGCTACAGTAGTATCTTATCTACTGGTATCTTATTTTATTGTAGTTTATATTATGAGTGGAAGATTTGCAATAACTTACCCTAACCAAAGTCCAAACTTAGTGTCCAAAGTGGGATCTGCACCCTGCCTCTATGTTCTCATTTTGTATACCGGTAACTTTTTAGCCAGATTACCGGTACAATTTAATAAGTGTACAGCCAGCAGCTAGGCCTACCGCCTACAGTGCATTTATAGATTTCCCGGAATCCCGGCCATGACTTGGGTATCACTAAAGAATCTTTCCGCAGCCTTATGTACAATTGTTTGTTTTTATTTCTTCAAGGAATATAGTACAGTAGTTTATTGTTCAATTGTTTATATGTTCAATTGTTATGAGTAGATAATTTGCATTACCTTACCCTAACCTAACTTTACTTAGTCTTAGTGTCCAAAGTGGGGGCTGCCACTATCCCCACAGTCCACACACCCGCTAACTAACATATATTATTGGTATGTCTTGTCATTACTATAACCTGACTTCATGGGGGTAACGGAGACTTGATTGAATATTTTCGGAATTAGCCTCGCAGAATCTCGAGTCTTTTAAAGTTGTGAAAATTAAAGTAAGTTTCTACGTTCCTACTGATTGTACTTAACCCGAGATGGGAATAGCCTACCCAGGTATTTTTTTACTCGGCCCAGGGAAAATAATAGACAAACAAATGTTCTAATCAAAGTTTATTCTTGAAACTTGGTACCGGTATGTATTTTAACCAGTACTCTATAGTAACTCATGTATCATATGAAAGGATATAAATTAAGTATGTAATAGTTCTTGGAATGCAACAACAAATATACATGAAATCTTTATTGGACAAAAGTTACAAAACTAAAACAGGGACTGCTAAGAATAATTTAAAAACCTGTTTCAATGCCTATATTAGTGGACCTGAAGTGAATCTCTTTGAGACTGAAGTACAGGCAGCCAGCTCCCCTAGTATCCTGATTAAACACCAGTAAACATACATAACATCCCTTTTACTTACAATATTATTCATTCCTTTTAATAAATTTTGAGCATGTATTGTGCGTATATTTACCTTCACATCTCAAAATTTCTCCGGCGGCCGGGCCCCCCCGGACCCCGGGCCCCTGTTATGTAGCGGGGGGCTGCGCCCCCCGCAGACGCCACGCAAAGTTGATCCTTGTAAGCTTACAAAAATGATCCAGAACTGGATAATTTCTGTTTTGGCACCCTGCCCAGATAACTGCGCAAGTAGTACAAGACTTAATTAAGGTTCATGGCGAGGGGGCACGATTTCTAGCACGTAACATACTGTAGATGGTGAGGAGTGTGCAGAAGACGAGTAACGGTGAGAAGCGGTAGTTGGAGGGTCGTCAGAGGTCGGGGATCCTCCCCGTAGCAGCGAGGAACGTAAGAGTCCAGTGGAGATGATATGAAGATCGGTGGTGTTGAGAGGTGCTCCTCCAAGAATATGCTTGATGGTAAACTGTCCTCCCTGGCGGAGAATGCATTCCCTTAAGGCGACCCTGGCACCATGATATCTATGACAATGTAGTAGGAAATGTTCAACAGTTTCAGGGGTATTGCAGTGCTGGCAGTGGCCATCTTGGTGGAGACCTAGGCGATGCATATGGCCTAACTTTGGAACGTCGGAGACACGAAAGGTAAACAAAACTCAAGGACACGATCTCAAACGAATGTCCTTTCCTGATTTACACGTTAAAATACAATCACATTTACCAAAATGCATGGTTTTATAAACTCAAAGTAATGAACAAGTTCTAAACATACAATACAACTGCTACATTAGTAATTTACTCAACCTGGTCGTCTCTCCGAAATGCGAGATGGTCTAAATCCTAAAATGGCGGTCAAGCTTTAAAAGCATTTTAATCAACTTCGTCCTCAATTCTACTCTTAACTGGTGTTCTCGCACTACCTCAGGATTATGTAAAACGGTGAAAGACAAACTAGCAAAATAGGCTAGCCTAAGTTTGGTCGGGAATTATGGAAAAACACAAGAATTGGAAGGCCATCAAATGGCGTCCCTCTGACTGAAATTATTACAGACGAAGTTAATTTGACGTTAATTTGGGATAACAAAGTCTAAAATATCAGAATAACACTTAGCAAAGGTGCACAGACAAAGTTTTACTGAACACAATGATAAGGGGGGAATTTGTATGGTTGTAGGCACTTGGCAGGTGAGGGGTGCCTGTCGACCAACCCGATGGTAGGCTCGAGTTCACGAATTTGTCAATCACAGCAATATCTCCTACATTACACATCTAGTACTTACTTAACTGAATAAGCAATACCTTATAACACTATAAACCTTAATTACGAACCTCTGAATGGAGGGAAAGGAAGCCTAAGTCCGGAGAAGAAGCGGGGAATGATGACAGAGACTGGGGGTGGGTAGGTGTCTCTCTCGTAGGCCTGGGGTCACGACAGTGAGGGGCCGAGGGCCAGGGCCAGGGATCCCGCCAAAAAAGGGGAGGGTGACCACAAAGGGTGGCGTCGCTTGGGTAGGAATTGGCGGTCTTTTTACACAAGGGGGCATTACTCTAAATTCGAAAAGGAAGGATTTTTACATGGGATAACAAAAAGGGATGAAAGGATAAATTAGGCTTGAAAGTATTTTAGATAGATTTGAGAATATTAGTTCTCCTCCTGATCTAGGCTAATTCCCTCTTTACATAGACAAGGGTTACTTAACCCTTCTTAAACGATACATTTCCCTTAAATATAGGGAAGAGTGAATGAAGGGGAAAAAGTCTTACAGTTAAGTCAAACCTTACAACATAATATACCAAAAGGGAAAGTACAATTTCTTCCCGTTACAGTACTTCAAAATGACCGCGAAAAAATCGCCGTTGCAGTTTCGCACATTATACAGTTGGGAGAAGCCGTTTCCCAAATTGTTGATCAGCTTACCTGGAAAGAATTTATTTGCCAAACTGTGAAACAGTGTACGCCAGAGCTTACCTGGAACCAGTTTCGATCCTTCGTGATCCGGACCTTAGATCCACTTTTGGGTTCCCCCGTCGCCCCCAAATTAATAAAAGTCGACGAGATCAAGTATGAAGGGGATATAAATGTGACCCTCATCCAACTCTACAGATACGTGAGGACCACATATAGCTATGAAGATTACGATCAACAAAATGAACTCTTATTCACCGCATTATTAAACATCCTCCCACCCCACATCACCGCCCATCTCGACCCGTATGGCTTATTCGAAGAACATATGCTCTCCATCAGAGAAGAATGCCTACTCAGTTCGATGAATCCCCTATCCAACCCTTCAGCCCCTATCCAAGACTCCGTGCACCCTTCCCAAATGACTTCCGGTGAAAGTCCAACCCCAGTGCACTCTTCCTTGCCTCTATCCTCTCTGACCATCCCTAAATTTTCCCCTGCCCAGCCATCCACCAACGATCATCTTCCATCAATTGTGTTACCCCATAAACCCCATCCTTGTTCTATGCATGTCAAACAAACTCACCAGTCCCAGATAACCTCTAACCAGACCGTGACTGCCACCAAGAAAATTCCCCAAATTCGTCCTGTTAACAACCCCAAATCAATACATCAGTCCTCTACCAATAACCCGTTCTAAACCTAACTCTTCCCCCACCAACCCTCCGCAGCCCCCCCAACAAGCCCCATATTCTAGCTATTCCTACCTATGTAGGCCGACCAAAACATGTTTTCCCCATGCCCCCAGAAATGTTCAGCTATTCCACAAACAACAAAATTCCCCTTGTGACAGTTTTCAGTCAGTAGCTCCCTTCCACCCCCACACAATTCACACCCCTAGAAAACATCGAAACCCCACACTTGACTCGCCCTCTCATGTCAAACAAACTCACCAGTCCCAGATAACCTCTAACCAGACCGAGACTGCCACCAAGAAAATTCCCCAAATTCGTCCTGTTAACAACCCCAAATCAATACATCAGTCCTCTACCAATAACCCCTGTTCTACACCTAACTCCTCCCCCACCAACCCGCCGCAGTCCCCCCAACAAATCCCGTTTTCTAACTCGCTCACCTCTCACCACCCTGACCCTCCCACTCGCGCCGTTAATCCTCCCCTCACGCGTGACGACCTAGGCACCCAACCATGTTCCCCCCCTTCCCCCAGAAATGCTCAGCTATTCCCCCACCAACAAAATTTCCCTTGTGACAGTTTTCCGTCAGTAGCTCCCTTCCACCCCCCCACAATTCACACCCCTAATAAACTTCAAAACCCCACACTTGACTCACCCCCTCATGACAGACAAACCCACCAATCCCATATAACCTCTAAACAAACCGTCACTGCCACCGACACACCCCACCACTCTGATTCTCCCACACGCGCCGTTAATCCCCCCCTCACGCGTGACCCCCACCAAAGTGATTTCCCCCCCCTCATACGTACCGAACACCTGCTCACCAGTCGGTCCCCCACCATCATGAGCCCAGCTAAACTTTCAACCTCCACCAATTCCCACCCTGCCAGCCTAACCTCTCACGACCACAGTCAGAACGAACAATCACCCCCGTACATAACCCCTACCTCCTTTTTCCCCCCTATCTTATCCCCCTCTTCACCGTTACCCCACCCGCCCCAAATTCCACCCCCAAAGATCCCGCTCGACAAAATACCACTCCCATCCCAATCCAACCACAAAACTTTTTCCACCTTGGCTAAACCCCAAAATACTCTCTCTCTCGCCCCAAACAACATAATCAACCTCTCAACTTCAACCACTCCTCGAAATCCCATCCATGTCTCTCCCGAAAATAAAATCAGTCCAAATTCAACCCCTCTCAAACCACAACCCTGCCTGCCCAGACCCCCCCCCCCCCCCACCATCTCCCTATCAAATCCCCACACCCCAAACCTCCAAACCACCCGATCATAGTAAACTCTCAACCTTCAGCCTTACTCACCCTTCCCCAAACCCCACTCACGACCACAACTCTCTACACAATTCAACCCCTCCCCAGCACCAACCTCTTCCGCAACAACAACCCCGACTCGACCTGCCCGTTTCATCTTTAAAACCCCCCTATCACTACCCCCGACCGAAACCACTTAGACCCCCCTCCAAAACTGGCCCCGGGCCAGCTCGCCCCCAGATCCACATTCCTAACGACAGAACTAACGGTATATCCACCCCGCCCTTCCAAAGTGAAAGTCAAACCCCAAGGTCAAAGCCACAACCACCACCACCCCTATTACCAGACCGTCACCCAGACTAACGGCGACCCTAAATAACCCCCCCTGATGATGATGAGGATATTATTGTACTTAAATTTGTTTTTATTGTTTTCAATTCCTAAGCGATTGGGCATGATTCTATAAATTTACATGTTTTCCATATACTATATATATATATTTTTTTCCCTTAGTCATACTACTTTTCTTGTTAACCTACACTTTTCTGACTATCTTTTAAATTTGCTTTATACATTGTTAAACACTTTACCTCTTCTTAATTTTCCTGTGTTCTTAATTATCTGTTCTTTCTTAAATTTACATGTTTTCCATATACTATATATATTATATTTTTCCCTTAGTCATACTACTTTTCTTGTTAACCTACACTTTTCTGACTATCTTTTAAATTTGTTCTATACATTGTTAAACACTTTACCTTCACCTGTAAAACGTTTTTCCCCTCAAAATAAAACATCGTCAAGCAACTCAAGTCCCACGACAAACATCTACCTTCCCACCATGACTATGCTTCTTTTTACTTCACCCTTGAGGCTCGAGGACAAGCCTATAATGAAGGAGAGGGAAGTAAAATGCCCCAGAACGAGAAGCCCACCACAGAAGCCACGAACGAACACCACACAGAAACACCCAAAGGAAAGGTCCACAGAATGAAAGGACCAGCTGACCGAGCCAGCCAATTCAGACAGGCCCAAGCCTGCAGGGCTAAGCAGCTCCAGGCCGCACCTAGATACCCCTTCTAAACTGACCATTTTTCCACACCTCATGTACACTACCCCCTCGTGTCCTACACTCCTAACTACAAAGATGATGAACAGGAATATACATTCATATTAAAAACACCCATGCCCTGTCCCGACGTTGAGCCAATGCCAACACATCAGACAGCCATAATTATATCTATGTATGTTCTTACATCCGAGAAGTAGATGTTATATATCTTAGAAGTTAAAACACCCACGCCTGTCCCTAGACCTTGTATATCATTTCCCATGACGAGTATAGATATATGTAACCCGTGCTCAGTCGCCCCCTTACATTGTTCCTCTAGTAACTAAGTGTCTCTATAATATTAACTGCCACCAGTATTGATACGACATAGCGGCACTGTCCTTGTGTCGTATTGTGCCAAGTACAGATCAACCAGGTTTCATCACCTTATTAGGACGACGACTATAATGTTGTCGTTCATTGATGTATGCAATCCTTAGTTTAAGTATTAATATTAACATTCCCTAACATCTTGTCTTGCCAGACTAAGCTTCTGAAGACCCATCGCCCCATAAATCTATGTATTCAATCCTTAGGTTAAGTATTTTTATCCGCCATTGTGTTCACCTTTTTCCATTTACTTTTCCACAATTGTCATACGTCTTCCCCTTGCCTCCTTCGTATCCACAGTCCACACTACGCCAATTTACTTCGTGTCATACACCTCTTACCCCAACCAGAGATTGTATAAGATAACCTTGTTACCAGTATCTGTCATAAGTACCCCGAAACAATAACTAAGTACCCCTACGAACTGCCGCTGTTGTTGGTATATATATATTTCATAGAAAATGCAGTTCCCAGGGCCAACTAATAGTATCCATAACCCCTCGGACTGATCACATAACTCTATCTTTTCCAGACTCATATACCACCCCATAGTTGCATTCCCCGGTAGCATTTGGCTAACGTATTCTACTGCCTTTTCAAACTCCCATATCAACTGCAGCCTAATGCCACCCCCACGCCCAGAGACCTTAGGGTCAAATTCCCCTATAGCCTCCCTGCACTCCTTCCCTCTCATTATAAGACCCCGCGCTTCTCTACTCTTGTCCGACCTAGCCTCTCTCTCATACCTCTTGAAGATCCTTGAATTGTCCGTTGCTAACGCTCTCCAACCTTTTATATATATTCTCCTATCCAGCCTACCTTCACTTAGTAGGCCAGAACAACATTAGAACTTTACTAGCCCCTTGCATGCCATCTATTCTCTTACAACCCATTCACAACCCTGCACCCAATGGTCGTCGGTGCGAGGCTAGCCGCCTCGCCAGTAACTAACTTCTATTGCCATACTTCCAGATAAATGTGGCAGAGTTAGCAACCCAGTCTCCACCACATCCAGCAAACCCTACAATTAACAACCAGCCGAGTAAAACCAGCTAGCCAAGGCACCTTCGGTTTTGGTATTAAGGACACTCACATCTGTCTCATACACAGAGGGTTATTACAAACACTGGTGATATGGCAAGCCCCTAGCCACAGCCGCCGGACGACTATCACAGAGAGAGGGCACCCAGCTCCCCCTTTTTGCCCACCCGAGGAGGGAGACCCCCACTCCCGCGGAGGTATACCTGGCCCCTGTTTTTACTTCTGAGTCATTGCCAGGTAGCACAGGAATTCTTCCTATCAATGAACTAACCATGCATGACTAACACCTTTACTAACCTCTATTAACTCACAATAAACCATTTACCTTTCTTGCATACTCTGATCACTAAATTAGCACCTCAGCTATACCATAGAATGAAAATTGAACAATCTAAGAGAGACGCTCCTATCACAGCTGTCCCCATCCTCCTCGCAAAGTAGATCCAGTCTGTCTCCCCTAAATACTTCCAGTATAGCCAAAATAGTACCTCTTACTAAGGCTCAGTTATATGAAAATATAAAGGCTTCCTATAGCCATGTGCCACAACAGTAAATACCATCTTACCTAGTCCCCCTATCTATTGAGAGCTCAAATAAGTCCATAAGACTCGAGATCCCTACTGTCTACAGGGTCCAGAACCGAGCCTATAAATCTAGCTCCCGCCCCCAGTCAAATCAGTTGAAAGCTAGACACCAACCAGTGGTCACTACCCTGCAGCTAACTTCTAGCTCTGCCCTTGTGTTGTTCCGGAGTTGAGATTCCAGAGCCGGCAGACTCTGTGGCAGATTTGGATAGGACCTGCCCACGTATTTGAGAACTTCACACATATGGACCCCCTGGACGGCCGCGGAACCAGTCGTTAGCCCCCAACATCATGGACGCAAGATAACCAGGACCAGACCCATCAGATACTACCCAAGATTCCCTTTATCAGTACTAGGCCTACATGTTACAGTGCTGTTTAGAGATTCACTAATTAATATTTCTACGAAGTGGCTATCTCTTTGCCCCAGTATAATTCATATAACCATTCAATTAGGAAGTGCTAAGCGTATCAGTGTTCATTATTTAACAGGCGATACTAACTCTCGTAATCAACCATATACCCAGATATTATTACCTAGAAGGAAACCCTAGTGATATCTGAATGTTCGCCCACTGATTTGCGTTCTATGTATTTCTGAGACAAGAATATAAAACTTAGATCAGTACCCCCTGAGGTTACTAGAATTCCCGTGCTCTAAAATACGCGTGTCTAATCTAGTCTGTGAACTACTACTTGTGCACCAGAGCTACCAGTAATAAATCTAACAGTGAATATGATTCTATAAGTAACATTGATGGTCTTCGGTATATAAACCTGTTGAATTAAAGCCCGTGATCAGAAGATTAATACCTGAACGTTGGAAGTGGGAGACTAGGCTCCATCCAGATCCACTTATGCTAGTGTTGTTCGATTCTATTATATTGTCTTGCACGAGTATTCTGCAGTGGTATATAAATAAACGTGATCGTGTAACTTGCTACCATGTGTTTCTTTGTGTTCTCTATTCCTCATATCTTGTATTGTGCATGCAGCCTTATATACCCAGTCAATTAGAACTCACATTACCCAAGTTAATCCTGTAGAAAAACAGGGCATAACAGTTATACATCATGAACAATCAATAATCAATGATAACACTCCCTAACCATATATATATGCAACCTAATGAGGCCACCCTTGGCGAAGAGTTAAAAAATAATAATAATAATAATAATAATATTTATTCAGTTAGCAATTTACAGAGTTGGTACCACATAGTATGTTACAAATATGACATGTACCAGCCTTGCATAATTCCAACTAAGGATAGTCCAATAAGGCCGTTAGGCGTATTTCCATTGGGGTCCTTGTGGGATTAGGTTAGCTGGGGAAATGGGGAGGATAAAGAAATAGATACTTTAGAGAAAGTATTTCTAGGGGGTTATTTATTAGTGGCCCCTCCATCATTGACGAACATGCCTATTACATAAGGCATCCTCTTCAAACACTAATCCGCCGTAGTTTGAATCTACCGCGCAGAGCATTTAAAAACTGAGGAGCCTTCATCATGAGCGCACGCGACCTCACTCATGGCTTCAGTCATTATGAATTGGGTTCTCACTACGAAAAAACTTCGTAAAAAATAAAAACAAAAAGAAAATAAGAATAACTATCTAATAAGCTTTCCATCATATCGTGGATGTACTTGTGTGGATCTCTGACCAGACGCTGATTCAGGCGTCATTCCTCCTTCTCTGCTCTGCGCTCAGCCTGCCCGGACGTGTCTCCCCACGCTCCGCTGGTTCCGCATTTGTTGCGTCCCTAGTGAGTTTTTTCTCATTTGTTTACTCCGGGATGTATCGAGTAAGGTTAGGATATGCGTAGCAGGAGTGTCCTGGGCTGGTTGCCCGCAGTGCAGTGTATTTGGAGTCGTGTGTTTGGGGCGTCTATTTCGGACGTACCCTCGTGGTCCTGTTGTGGACATGTGAACTTTTTCACAGTTAGTTAGCTTGTGGTGCAGGCGGCTTTCATTACGCGTTAATTAGTGCTGCCTTTTATCTTTCTGATGAGGCAAGCTTTGCTTCTGACGTTCCCTGCGTTATTTTCTTCACTTAGTGAAGTTTTTTCTGGGTTCCGAGTCAGTCTTCCCTTTGTCGGAAGTTTTTCTACAGTGGTGTGTTGGCGATGGTTCCTGTTGTGATATTCCCAGTGTTTTGTGTATATTTCAACTTTTCCTATTCCGTCTACTTAGGCCTAGCCAGCCGCTCGTAGTTTTGCCACATGTACAAGTGTTATTGTTTATTATGTATAAATATACCCTACTGTGCCATGTGTGTCCGGGTTTTAGTTGTGTATTGGCTAATTCCTCGGACTATGTTTGTTTCCTGGTTTAGTTGTGTATTGGCTAATTCCACGGATTATTATTGTAATCTTAGGTTAGTCGTGCGTGGCTTCCTTCGTGTACAGTGTACGTTCAGATGGTGTCTGATCGGGGTGGGTGTCCTTCCGGCGGGTTTTTTCTCGGTTTCACCATGATAAAACCCGGCCGAGAGCCGTGTTAGGCCACACGTGGTTTTTAACACAGGTTTGTGTCCCCGGCGATGAGGTGTCTGTGGCTCTCCAGGACTGCGTCTCTGTTGGTACCTGGTTTCAGGCCCATTTTGATTCCCGGCGGACTGGCTGTTCCCATCTATAAAACTTTGTTCTTGCGAACATACGTTATGTAGTTTTTCTACCAGGTTTTACAAAAAACCACATGAAAAACCTAGCTGTCGTTAAGGGCTTTCCTACCCGGCGATCTTTTACAAAGATGTGGGGACAGGAACTTATGGGGTTAACGTTTGACATCTCACCCGGCGGGTGTACCTTGGAAGGGTGGGATAATCTATTAAGTCATTCAGTGAATTAACCATTCCATTCTTAACCCGGCAAGCGCGATAGGCCTCACGGAAGGCTTTCTATAGCGAACGCGATAGGCCTCACGGAAGCAGGATTTTTAAAGGCGTACCAAAACGGCGCCACGCTGTCTAGCGAGTCACAAATTCTGCCACGATTAGTGCGACATGGTACCTCTCGATGCCACCCACCACCAGCCGCCGCACGCACCCCACACAGTCTACACACGCAGTACGCTCTCAGTCATTATGGAGCCTACACGCTCCCGTGACTCGCTCCCTGTTGACTCGCCCAACCCTGTTGCTGGCGGTGTTAGTGCTCGTGGCAGGACACGAACACGTGCCAGGGACCCCTCCTACGTATATACTTCTGAGGAGGATGAGCCAGTGCAGCCAAGAAGACCTACACGTGCTGGGACAAGCACGACACGAGGTGGGAGAGGCACGACACGAGCAACAAGCACGAGGAGTGTGAAGAGGTCATTGTCCTCAGCATTTGCTCTGACAACTGCTACAACAACAACTACTGCCTCTACTGTTGTAGCAACGACGCCCACGGCGCCCACCACCACCACAGGAAGTACAAGTGGCCGTCCTGGGGATGCAGGAGCATCGGGGGTGGTAGTTGGAAGGAAGGGTAAGGGAAAAGGTCACCCTTATCAGTTCAAGAGGAGTAAGGTGACACCTCCCGCCTCTACCACCCCCGCGTTGCCGCCACCACCGCCACCACCACCGCCACCACCACCACCACCCACCACGGCCGCCGCTGCACCACTGCCCACCACGGCCGCCCCTGCACCACCGCCCACGCACGCCCACGCCCCTGCTCCACCACCCACGCCCACCCATGCCCCTGCTGGAGGACCTCGTAGAGTTGTGACAGCCGGTCTAACGCCATCTAAGTTTGACGCCCTCCTCTTCCCTCCGGACTCCTCTGACGACGACGCTGCAGAAGGGGAAGCCTTCGATCCCAGGAACTATGGCTGGGGTGGTGATAGTGGGAGCGAGTCTGAGGAGAATGAAGACGACCGATATGAGGGAGGTGCAGAGGATTCGGAAGACGACGATGTACTTCTGCACCGTAGCCATGACCAAGACCTGTCTGACGACGACGAAGGTGCAGACGACGTGGCTGACGGAGGGGCTGATCCTGATCCCCCACGGCCGTATACGTTTGCCTGGTCTGAAGGGTCCCATTTCCAACCAGATTTGCACCAGTTCAATGGTAATGTGGCTGGTTCAACAGCAGACTGGCCCTGCAATGACCAGTCCACCGAATCTGACTTCTTCTGTGCATTTTTTGACCAGGAGGTATTATCTCATCTCGTTTCCCAAACCAATGGCTATTTTACCTGGGTGAGGGAAAGAATTGATATGATATCTCCTAGAGCAAGAATTCGTGCATGGGTCGATACGACTGTCCCTGAGCTCCTTGTGTTCTTTGCGTTGTTGCTCATCATGCCTCTCTGCAGGAAGCATGTAATGGAGCATTATTGGAAGCACGACCCAATCATCAACACCCCAATTTTCCGGAAATATATGGCTCGTGATAGATTTTTCTTGCTTCTGCGATTTTTGCACTTCGCAGACAATAATAATCCAAACAAAGCTGATAGAATATGGAAAGTTCGGGATGTGTTGACCATGTTGTTGCAAAGGTACAGGAAATTCTTCTACCCCTTTGCCAACATGGTGATTGATGAGTCGCTCGTGCTTTTCAAAGGACGCCTGGTGTTCAAGCAGTACATCCCCTTGAAGAGACACAGGTTCGGGATCAAGATTTTTGTGTTGTGCGATTGTGAAAGTGGCATAGTGCTCGACATGATCGTATACACCGGCACTGATGTAGACATTCCAAAAGTCGGTGGCAACGACCCATTGGGCATGTCAGGGCACATTGTGAAGAAGATGCTGGAGCCCTACCTGAACAAGGGGCACACGTTGTACACCGACAATTGGTATACAAGTCCTGCACTCTGCCAGTTCCTTCACGACAACAAAACGGGGTCATGTGGGACTGTCAGAACTAACAGGAAGTTCATGCCTAAGTTCCAAGGCAATCGTATAGAACTGGACAACCCCTCCCACAGTGACACCGCTTCTGATGACGACTTGGCAGAGGAACAAAGGCTCCGCAGACAGGAACGACCAAAAAGAAAGAAGAAAGAGCACTACAAACAGCTTGAGAAGTCGGGGAAAGTTCTGGCGGTCAAGTGGCTCGACAAGCGACCAGTCCACCTGCTTTCGACTGTCCATACAGGTGCCCAAGTGGACTCTGGTAAATTCCACTACCGTACCAAGAAGTCTATCCAGAAACCTGATATGGTGGTGGATTATACGAAGTACATGCGCCTTGTGGACAAGTCTGATTGCCAGCTTGCAGGCGTTGAGTGTTTACGTAAAACAGTGAAGTGGTATCACAAGCTTTTCCTTCACTTTGTTGACATAACGATGCTCAACGCGTACAACATGTGGCTGGTAAAAAAAGACATGGCCCCGAACAAAAAACTCAAGTTCAGGGAGTTTATCTACAACGTCGCCTATCAACTCCTCGAAAAACACCAACCAGTCTCCGGTCACAGGGGTCGCCGTGCAGTCAACCTCCCAGACAGAGTCATTGATGGGTATGACAGACACTACCCTATCCACACCGAGCTATCTGGCACCCGGAGGCTGCAAGTACAGTGCCAGGTCTGTGCCCACTCCACCAGAAATCCACCAAAAAGAAGTAGAGTCACATCAATGTGCAAGGAATGCAACGTTGGGTTGTGTTTGGGCGAGTGCTTCAGGGACTACCACTCACTCAAGTACTACTAGGAGTGGTACCTGTGTCGCCCTGCCTCAGCCAAACTCCTGCCCCGCCCACCTACCTCACTACCTACCTCTACCTACCTGCCCGTACCTGACCAACGTGATCTCAAAACTCTGCCTACCTACTTGCCCGTACCTGACCAACGTGATAATATCATAACATGTACAAATTATAGTTGTAGGATAAGTTCATATGTTTTGATATATACTGATATATATATATATATATATATATATATATATATATATATATATATATATATATATATATATATATATATATATATACAGTATATTATTGTATACAAGCAATATTTTCATTTATTATTTCAGTCATTAGCCAGGCAATATTTTGTTTTATTTATATATATATATACCTATGTAATATTATACTTATGTACTAACCTTTTGTAACAACCTTTTGTAATAATAAAAACCAAAAAAACAAAAAAAAAAACAAATAAAAAACAAATAAATAAAGACAAAAAAACATACTTACGCTCTGCTATTCATCAAAGTTTTCGACTTTATGAATAGCAGGGCGTAAGTATGTAAAAAAAAAAAATTTTCAAGTGATATAAACACTCCAAAAATATCCCCATAACCTCTCTGGTTTCGAACCCACGTCTCTAGGCCTACGTCTCTAGGCCTACATCTCACTCAGTCCATCACTCTAACCACTAGACCATGACCGCTCACACTATACTGACAGCGATTAGTGCGTACGTATTTTCGGGCAGACGAATGCTTGACAAAAAAAATATATATATACCCTCGATACACTTGTGTATATCGAAGTATTTTGTATGTATAATACTTTTACATAACCTAACATATTCTATCATTACGAACAAACAGTAAAGAAATTTACAAGTAAATAAATAACCTTTCATCAAGGTTACGCAAGCAAATAGTGCGTAAAAATGGTAATGATATATCGGGTTACTCTAACATACTGCGCCATCCAAGAAGCTTTATCGTAGTTTACATTATAGCAACGACAACAGAAAGTGTCTATAAGGTCTAAATTTGTCCATATACCCACGCTAATCTCACCTACTTACTGTAATCTGACCCTTTTGTCTCCCGCGCCACCCACCTTTCTCAATCCACCACTCTTATTTCGCCTATTATTCGTCCGTATGCCTCTCTGCGCTTCATTTATCAGTGTATATTATTCACATGGGCTGCCTTACTCATGAATATGAACAGGTGAAACCATAAAGGTGCTTTTTAGGCGAGATATAGAGCGTTGCTTCTCATCAATCGCACGTTCTTGCCTCCACCTTCTCTCTCTCTCCTCCCGCCTGGCTCACTCACACACACTCGCTCGCTCGGGGATGTCGTGCCTATCAGGCCATTTTTTTCAACTTGCAGCCACCGTAACTCCACACCCACATTTTTTTAGGGTGGATATATATATATTGGCGGATGTGGCTGGTTATTTCCAAGACATTGATATACTTTTTTTTAAATTCTGTGAGATCGAATATTTTTGCAGAAATACACAAATAACTACCCTAGCTCCTAGGGCTATTTAGCGCTTAACAGGTTAATTCTATAAACAGTCTTGAAAGATAAATATTAAAGTAAGAATATTTCTGTCTCTTACCCTTTTTGAAATGAATAGATAGTTTTCTTATATGTCCTTTTAATTATATTTAATGTAATTATTCTTGGTTCTTGTCTTACGTTAACAGTATTATATTATTATTATCATCAGGATTTATATCAAAGTCACATAAAAAGTTAGATATATATTTAATAATTAGTTAAATGTATTTCTTAACCACGTAACATTGAGGTTTGATTATGAGTAAATTAAGTTACAGGATCGCTTCATAGATTCGATTCAGGTCTCACTCAAATAATATGAAAAGCAAAAATAATATTTTGAAGCTAAAAGAATTTTCTTCAGCTTAGGAAATCACTAGAAGTAATATTAACACAGCCATGTTAGTCTAAGGCGATATTACTAATATGAGACAATAGCATCACCGTACTAAGCACCGTTAAGCAATGCAAGCTTAATTAAAAGAAAATGAAAGAACTCGTAAGTATTAATATAAAACAATAGTATTACGTTCATCATAACCCAATTACTTAAAGAGTTGCTTTAGTCCACAAGTTAGTCAACTAAAATAGTTAAGTACATAATAATAGCGTTAACGTTAATTCCCAATCACATATCTCACTAACCAACATAACGTAAGTGTTTACACCGAACACACTTAACACACACTTATATAATCTGACTGACAGTCACAATCCCATTATAATACTTCACCCCGTCTTCCTCCAGCTGCAAGTTCACCTTCCCCAACTCCAAATGAGACTGATTTGAATGCCCACAACTCGGGTCTTATATACTAAACAATGATGGTGTAGGAACGAATCAGGAGGCGAGTGATGGTGCGCGCCCCTATCATAGCTCCTCGAGTTGCATAGCAGGTGCCTGGTCCAATCACAGCTCCTGGCGTCGATCATACGTCATAGCGTTGGGTCATCGAAGTAGTTTGCAGGGTCCCCTATGACGCACGCAGGTGTGAAGGCTTGTTTGCTGGTATGCGGGCGAGCTGGTTTCCCACTCGCTAGTTCGCTCGCTAGTCTGCTTCGCCGCTCCTTCAACTCTAATTCTAACTCTTAATTTAACATACAGGGCTCCGTATGTCAGAACATGCACGATATAAATACACCCAATACGCCCCAAATAAACTTAGCCTCCTATGCAGATGACATAACACTCACATGCACACACCATGACCCAAAAAGAGCAACAGATCTCCTTCAACCCTATCTCAACACACTACATGGCTGGTGCACTACAAACAGACTTAATCCAGCCCCAGCCAAATCCACCGCAACCCTGCTCACAAGCTGGACAGTAGAACACGAATACATCCCTCAACTCACCATAAACAACACACCCCTAACACATACACACACACACAAAATCCTAGGAGTAACATATGATACTCATATGACATTCAAACAGCACACCACAAACATTAAAAAGAAACTGACACCCAGACTTAACGCCCTCATGTCACTTGCTCACACAAAATTTGGACACAACAGAGAAACCACCACCACAGTATATAAACAATACATAAGATCAGTGATGGAATACGCAAGCCCAGCCTGGGCTTCTAACCTAGCTGAAACACATCATATAAGACCTTACAGACTATTCAAAATAAAGCCCTAAAGATCATTACAGGCTGCACAGCTACTTCACCCACAGATCACCTACATCAAGAAACCAAAATCCTCAAAGTAAAAGACCATCTGGACATGAGAGGCACTCAATTCCTGGCAGCAGCCTCCACGAAACAGGACCACCCACTAAACTACATGGCAACACACCCACAGACACCAAGAAATATCAAAACAACACCCAGCACACGGAATCACACACAATAATTACTGTCCTCTCTCCCTCCCTGCCCACCCCGAACCAACTTCCAGAAGCACATCCATACTCATATCTCTCGCCGATCTATCCACTCACTCACAGACAACACGCAGCTGCAAGCACGACCTCCCGAAATCCATCCTTCCGAATCCTCCCTTCCTCGCGAGGACCGAGTCCACCTGGCCAGGCTGAGATGCGGACACCATCCAGCTCTCCTGAGCTATCAGAAGAGACTGGATGACTCCGTCGTCGACACCTGCCCGGGATGTAACACAGCACCCCATACCATTAAACACATCATAGAAGACTGACTGCATTTCACACAACCACATATGCCAACAACACAATCTACACTCAATGAGAGCTCTGTGGGAAAGCCCGATCATGGCCATGGCCTTCCTCAGGGACTCGGGGCTGTTTGGCCAGGCAGCTTAGGGAACCACAACAACAACAAGAAATTCTTGTAAGACATCATATATATGGGTATTAACTACCCTACCTTTTCTGTATAATAGTACCTTGTTTACAAATTTACAAATCTCATCAAGGTACAGAGCTTGAAGCAGTTTAAGTCATAGGATGAGGGAGAGAATTTACTTGTTGGGTAGAAGAAAGACTGGGAAAATCGGTTCATTCTTGGGTTAAAAAGTTGGACTGAATAGAAGTGGGAATACAGTATCTTGAAAGACAGATGCCACCTTCTCCCCGTAAGGGAAAAGGTACTGAGAAAGCTCTGAAAAACGCTGATTATTGTATTAGCGGTTTCTGAGAGCGACGCAACACTGGCGTGTATTGAGAGATTGTAGGGAATTAGAGGAGGAGAGTTGATGAGACGAAATGCTTCTGACTCTACACTTTTGAGAAGTGCGGTATGGGTGGAACTTCCCCACTCATGAGAACAGTATTCAATACATGGGCGCACTGTGCCCCTATACAAAGCAAAAAGCTGTGTGGTGCTAGAAGAACCTATGGAGATGGTTGAGCACATCTAACTTCTGAGAAGCTATTTTTAGCAAGAGTGGTGATATGGTCTTCCCAAGAAAGATAAGAAGAAAAAGAGACGCCAAGAATACTGAGAGAAAACAAAGGTTTGAATTCTGTGTAGTTGAAGAGTACAGGATAGTCATGTGGAAGACTGTGCCAGGTAGATAGATGGAGAACTTGGGGTTTTGGCAGCATTGAAATTAACAAGATTTACTCTGCCCCAGACAGAAATAGTTGTTAGATCAGAATCTAGGCATGTTATGGCCTCACTACATGAGTTTTGGAGTGATTGCATGCTGGGATGATGTTGAAAACTAGATGAATAGTGTAAGCTAGAGTCATATGAGTTGATAGGACTAGAGGTAGCCTACATGTGCAGGTGAGATCATGACATACAATGGTTTAACGTCATTTTTCCATTACATGCATTGTAACGGCTCAGACGGGGTTGCCTTTCAGTAGTTGGAGTGTACTGTAGTACAATAAAGTCCTGCCACAGCACTGCCCCACCAAATCATCACTGTGGCTGATGTTGGTATAATGCTAACCATGCCTCAGCAAGACTCAACAGAGTATCCCTGCAGCACTTGCACCTGCTGTATCTGCATCCACACCAGCCTTAACAGTGTTACAAAAAGACAGCACCACAACAAAACTACTGTATATTAGGCAATTGGATTATAGAACAATAAAGTCCTGCCCCAACACTGTGCCAACATGCAAACACTGTTGCTGACACAGGTGTGGTGCCAAACAGCACCCAGGTAAGATTCAGTCCCCTGTGGCACTTATCTGCACCCCACCAGCCTCAGCAGTGCCATACCAAGACAGTGCTAAGATAAAGACTTTATTGCATAGTAATGGCTGTTGGTCCACAAGTCTATCGCCATTAACCCTCTGAGTACCAGCGACGACAACGTGTCGTCGGTAATGTATGTTCCCCACAGTACCACGACGCACAAGTGTCGTCGGGGTTTAATTACTCCGGTCCTATGGCACCTAGAGGGCTCAGATTTGTATGGGAACTGTGTAGGTATCCCACGCAACCATACCGATGGTTAAAAACTCTCAAAGTCCAACCGCGTGCGCGTAAGCACGCAAAAACATTGTTTTTGGGTGTTTTTGCCTTCAATTTTTTACTCTTGAAAAATCGACTTTCGGGGACTCCGTAGGACCCCTTTTTGACCTTTTTGATCGTTTTTTTGGGGGCGGTCCTTCATTCCTAACCCATTCGCTATTGTTTCTGGGAAAAACAAAAAATCAAAACCTGCTGGTCCCTGGTGGTACATTTATTTATAACTAGCTGGGGCTCAGTGGGTTAATGAATGTTATACATAAACCTGGAGACAGGACATAGCCGTGTGGAATACCAGAAATAATAGTTTGAGGAAGTGAACGATGGCTGTCCACAACCACAGCTATGGAACTACGACCAGAAAGGAAATTAGAGATAAAGGTGCAGATAGAGGGATAGAAGCTGAAGGAGAGTAATTTGGAAATAAGTTATTTGTGGCAGACTATCGAAGGCTTTCGATATGTCTAGCACAATAGAAAAGGTCTCACTGAAGTCTCAAAAGGAGGATGACCAAGAATTAGTGAGATAGGGAAGAAAAGCGTGAACAAAAGAAACGAAGGAGATGACCCTCAAACAACAACAACCATACACTGCCACCACGCCACCAAGACAAGAGGAGACCATTGAGCATCCTCACCAAACTTCGCTCGGGTCGCATGTATTACCCAGGCACTTCCTCCGACCCCAGGAAAGAACCTACCTATGAGGACATCAACAGACAATGATGCACAAACCAGAGATGGCCACTCAAGACATCATGGTGAAAGAATAGTGCATACCTCTCAACACACCACGCACCCTTCTTGCCTTGAGACGCACCACCGACATGGCGGTGATTCACAGAAGTGCTACCGCAGTTGACCCAGACCCTCCTCCAAGCACAGCCGCCCCTCTGGCCGCGAAATGCCCCACCGAGGAGAACGACAGAAATGGTAAGACTACCTCAGCCCAGTAGAGTTGGATGGATATCAATACCACACAAGTCGGATTGATAACCAGAAGATTTGGGCCTGTTTACCGAGAAATTGCCTTGAGGGAGTAAGACACTGGTGTAACTACTCAACGCATTTCTCGAAGGTATCTTGGATTTGCCTGTATCCTTGTTGGACCACACTGGTGACCACCCAAAATCTTTACATTGCCTTGATACAGGAATTATTATAGCTAGAGTATGCAGTACTGACCAAGCGCTCTAGTTTTAGTAAACCTACAAAAAACAGTAAGAGTGGATGGAAGAGCATAAGACACTGGTGAAACTGCTTCTTTCTAAGTCGGGACTCGTAGTTTTTTATGTATTTTTTTTCTATGTGAGTGAGGAAGACAAAAGGCAGAACTGTCTGTAGCGAGTGCATCCCCCATAGTTGAAAGAGTCACAGGGCCAAAATCAAGGGACGTTCAAGCCAAAATGCCTGGACACACAGAGTTTGAAGCAATTTAAGTCATAGGAGGAGGGAAAGACTGATTCTGGGAGAGAGTTGCAGAGCTCAGCTGTTGAATAGAAAAAAGACAGAGTAACGTATGCTTCACTCTTGGGTTGGAGAGTTGCACAGAGTAGGGGTGGAATTGTGTTGCAAGACAGGTACCACGTACCCTAGCTATGTAGAGGAGGTGGTATACACAGCTGGGAGAGCTCTAAGGAGCACTGATTATTGTAGTAGTGATCGAGAGATATGCAACATTGTGGCGAAGAGAGAGAGTTGGTGAGTAGGCGGGAATTAATGATACGAAAGGTCTTCCTTTCTACTTTGTCTAGGAGTGCGGTGTGAGAGAATCCTCCCCACACATGTGAACAATACTCAATACAAGGAGGCACTGTGCCCCTGTACAGAGCCAGAAGCTGTGCATAAATAACCTCGGCTTGAGGCGGTTGAGCACACCCAGCTTCTGGGAGCTGCCTTAGCAAGACTAGTAATATGGTCCTTCCAAGTGAGAGCAGAAGAAAAAGAGACACCAAGAATATTGAGAGAAGATGAAGGATTGATTTTTGTATTGTTGAAGAACAAGGGATAGTCCTCTGGGAGTTCTGGATGGGTAGATAAATGAAGTAATTGGGTTTTGGAAGTATTAAAGGCAACAAGGTTTTCTCTGACCCAATTGGAAATAGTAGTTAGAACAGAAGATAAGTGTTCTATGGCTTTATTATGTTTGCTTTTGCGGGATTGCTGGCTGGGGCATTCCGGAAAACTAATTGAGTAGTGTAAGGTAGAGTCGTTTGCGTATGAATGTATGGGACTGGAGGTAGCCTACAGTTGAGAAAATAAGTTATGAAAATTAGAAAGAGAATAGGGCACAGAGCCCTGAGGAACACCGGAGTTGATAGGATGAGGAAGTGAGAGATGGCCGTCCACAACCACAGCCATGGAACGGCTGGAAAGGAAATTAGAGATAAAAGCACAGATGGAGGGATAGAAACCGGAGGGTAGTTTAGAAATAAAAGATTTGTGCTAGACTCTTTCGAAGGCCTTCGATATGTCTAGCGCAATAGAAAAGATCTCATCGAAGTCCCGAAAGGAGGATGACCAAGATTTAGTAAGATATGAAAGAAGATCACCAGTAGAGCAACCCTTAAGGAAGCCATACTGGGGATCTGAGATCAGATTATGAGAAGAGATATGCTCAAGAAATTTGGAAGCAAGAATAGTTTCAAAAACTTTAGAAATATAAGAGATGAGAGCAATTGGACGATAGTTGGAAGGTTGAGAGGAATGCTAGACTACTCGGCCCACGGGACAGCTCGGCCCACGGCGAGACAGCTCGGCCCAGTAAAACCGAGACAGCTCGGCCCTGTGTTAATTGCGAGACAACTCTGCCTTTCACAACCCTTACATGCTTCGACAACATAAAAACGATATAGATGGCTATATTGATCATTTTGAAATCACTATGTCCCTATCTATTTATGTATATCTGTTAGTTTCATCAAACAAGTGACAATTCATTAACTTTTATTTCTCGTATTGATAATTTTGGAATCACTGTCCCTATCTAACCTAACCTAACTTAACCTAACCTAACCTAACCTAACCATAGCATAACATGGGGCCGAGCTGTCTCAAATAATGGGCCGAGCTGTCTCGCCGTCGTGGCCGAGTTGTCCAAAAGTGGGCCGAGCTGTCCGAGCCGAGTTGTCCCATGGGCCGAGTCGTCCAGTCACCGTTGAGAGCAGTTACCCTTCTTTGGGACAGGTTGAATGAGAGCAAACTTCCAGCATGAAGGGAAAACGTTAATGGAGAGACAGAGACGAAAGAATTTGCCTAGGCAGGGAGTCAGCACAGAAGCACAGTTTTTTAGTACAACAGGAGGAACACCGTCCGGAACGTACGCCTTCTTAGTATCAAGCCCAGAGAGGGCAGAAAGTACATCTTTAGAAGAGATTAGGATATTAGGCATAAGTAGGAGAGAGGGGGGTGGAGAGGGAGGAATAGCACCGGAATCATCCAAGGTGGAGCTTTTAGCAAAAGTTTGAGCGAAGAGTCCAGCTTTGTCAGAGGAAGAAGTGGTGGTTGTGCCATTAGAGTGGAAAAGGGGGGGAAAGACGAAGAAGAAATATGGTTAGAGAGGTTTTTGGCTAGATGCCAGAAAGCTTGGGGCAGGGCTAGAGTTGGATAGTTCAGTGCATTTATTATTGATGAAAAAGTGCTTGGCAAGTCGAAGAACATGTAGATTTGTCTTTATTACGGGCAGAAACATAAGAAGAATGAGATTCTTGAGTTTTAAGGCGTCGGTACCGTTTGAATGCTTCTTCCTTGTTGCGGACAGCAGTAAAACAAGCATGAGTAAACCAAGATTATTTTTCATTAGACTGAGAGAAAGAAAATGGAATGTATGCTTCTGAGATAGGGAAGAAAAGCTGCAAGGAGGAACACCAAGGAGATGAGGCCCCGCATACACCAACAACCACTGCCACCATGCCACCAAGACAAGAGCTAGGGCACAAGCGACTCCTCACCACGCTTCCCTCGGGTCACCTGCATCACCTATAGGCACTTCTCCCAACCCCAGGAAAGAACATACCTGTGAGAACGGCACCTGATAACTATGCACCGAGCAGAGATAACCCCTCAAGATATCGTGGAGAGCAAACTGTGCATACATATCAACACACCACGCGTCCTTCTTGCTCTGAGACGCACTGTGCACTGCCATGGTGTGGATTCCCAAAAGGGGTACCGCAGCCGACCCAGACCCTCCTCCAAGCACAGCTGCCCCTTTAGCCATGAAATGCCCCACCGAAGTGAACGACGAAAGTGGTAGGACCATCTCAGCCCACCTCATCATCAGCAGAGTTAGATAGATACTAATACCACACTGGTAAGATTAATATCAGGAAGACTTGGGACTTTTAACCAAGAAATTGCCTTGAGGGAGTAAGATACTGGTGTAAC